>PVIR01009047.1:5995-55238 GCA_004026965.1 Petromus typicus | reverse complement strand
AAGTTACAAATCCATGAGACCTAACTGAGTCAACCCATGGGGCCAAACAAGAAACTGATGGGAAAAGGGCAAAAGTAGAATAACAGAGCCAAGAACAGGAAAACATGGCAGCACTAAATTTGCCTATATCAGTCATAACCATTAATGTCAATGGACTCAATGCACCAATTAAGAGATACAGACTGGCAGAGTGGATCAAGAAGCAAGATCCTACAATCTGCTGTATACAAGAAACACACCTATTTCAGAAAGAAACCCATGGACTGAAAGTAAAGTGATGGAAAACCATACTCCATGTGACAGGAAACAGCAAGAAATCAGGAGTGGCTATTTTATTTGCAGACAGAATAAACCTCAAGCCAAAACTGATACAGAGAGATAAAGATGGACACTTTTTTTAGTACAGGGAAAAATCCAAGAGAAAGAAATCACAATCTTAAATATCTATTCTCCAAATTCTAATGCACCCAACTATATAAAACAAACATTAATGGACATAAAAAAACCAGATAAACTCCAATACAATAATAGTAGGGAACCTCAGTATCCCACTGTCACAAAAAGACAGATTGACTGGACAACAAATCAATAGAGAAATACTTAAGCTAAACCAGACTCTTCAGCAAATGGACTTAATAAATGCCTACAGAGTATTTCACTCCACAAAATCAGAATTTACATTCTTCTCAGCTGCTCATGGATCATTCTCCAAAATAGACCATGTGCTGGTTCATAGAAAAGGTTTAAGCAAATGTAAAGGGATTGAAGTTATCACATGTATACTGTCAGACCATAATGCCCTGAAATTGGAGCTGAATAGCAAAAGAAATCCCAGGATCCTCACTAAAACATGGAAACTGAAGAACACTCTGCTGACCAACCAATGGGTCACAGAAGAAATTAGAAAAGAAATTGAACAGCTCTTACAACTAAATGATAACCCCAATACAATATATAGAAATTTATGGGACACAATAAAAGCAGTCTTACAAAGAAAATTCATAGCAATGAAGGCCTACATCCAGAAAACAGAGCAAGCTCAAACAATTTAATGCTGAACCTCAAGTGACTAGAAAGAGAGGAGCAAAATAAGCAAATCTCGCACTAGGCAAGAAATTATAAAAATCAGGGCAGAAATTAATTCAATAGAAACTAAGAGAATGGTACAAAAAATCAGTGAATCAAAGAGCTGGTTCTTTGAGAGAATAAACAAAATTGATAGACTCTTAGCCAACCTTATTAAACAAAGGAAGGAAAAGGCTCATATCTATGCTATTAGGAATGAGAATGGAGAAATTACTACCAATCTAGAGGAAGTCCAGAGGATAATAAACACCTATTTTGAAATGTATACTTTAATAAAATGGAAAATCTAGAAGAAATGGATAGATTTCTAGACACATATGAACTTCCAAAGCTGAATAAAGAAGATATAGGAATGTTAAATACCCCAATATCAATCTATGAAATTGGAAATGTAATTAAAAACTTGTCAACAAAGAAAAGCCCTGGACCTGATGGTTTTACTGCTGAATTCTATAAAACTTTTAAAGAAGAGTTAGTTCCTCTGCTTCTTAAACTCTTTAATGAAATTGAAAGGGAAGCAGTACTCCCAAACTCATCCCTGGAAGCAACCATTAACCTGGTTGCAAAAGCAGAGAAAGATCCAACCAAAAAAGAGAACTACAGACCAATAACCCTAATGAACATTGATGCAAAAATCCTCAATAAGATATTGGCAAACAGAATACAGAGAATTATCAAAATGATTATATACCCTGACCATGTTGGATTCATCCCAGGTATGCAAGGATGGTTCAACATATGTAAATCAATAAATGTTATACACTACATTATCAGACTCAGGGACAAATCTCAATTGATGCAGAAAAAGCATTTAACAAAATACAACACCCATTTATGTTCAAAACCCTACAGAAGATCGGAATAGATGGTCTGTATCTCAAACTAATAAAAGCCATCTACAAGAAACCATCAGCCAGCATCATACTACATGGTCAAAAATTGAAACGTTTCACACTAAGATGAGAAACAAGACATGGATGCCCTCTCTCACCACTTCTGTTCAATACAGTTCTGGAAATATTAGCCTTCCCTTCCCTTTCTGGAAATATTAGCAATTAGGCAAGAGAAAGAAATAAAGAACATAAAGATAGGAAAAGAAGAAGTTAAATTGTCATTATTTGCTGATGACATGATACTCTATCTAGAGGATACTAAAAACTCAATTAAAAAACTGCTGGACCTAATTGCCAAATTTAGTCGTGTAGCTGGTTACAAGGTCAACGTTCAAAAATCAGTAGCCTTTGTATACACAAACAGTAGACCCACTGAGGTAGAAATTGAGGAGTCAGTCCCTTTCACAACAGTACCCCCCAAAATAAAATACCTAGGAATCAATCTAACAAAGAAGGTGAAAGACCTCTACTCTGAGAACTATAGCACTCTGAAGAAGGAGATAGAAGATGATATCAAAAAATGGAGAAAGATATACCTTGTTCCTGGGTAGGAAGAACCAATATTGCCAAAATGGCTATACTTCCAAAACTACTATACAGATTCAATGCAATCCTGATTGAAATCCCAACAGCATATTTCATAGATCTAGAGAAAAACTCCAAACTTTCATCTGGAACCAAAAAGACCTAGAATAGCAAAAGCAATTCTAAGCAACAGGGACATGGTGGGGATATTACAATCCCAAACCTGAAACTATACTATAAAGCCACCGTGATAAAAACTGCATGGTAACTGCCAAAGTAACAGACGCGAGGATCAATGGAGTAGACTAGAAGATCCAGAAACTACTCCAGACACACTGAGCCACCTCATCTTTGACAAAGGAGCCAAAAATCCTCAATGGAGGAAAGATAGCCTCTTTAACAAATGGTGCTGGAAAAACTTGGCTTTAACTTGCCAAAGACTAAAGTTAGACCTAGCTCTTTCACTGTGTACCAAGCTAAAATCAAAGTGGATAAATATTAAAATATTAAATACTAATATTAAATACTAAATATTAAAATAGACACTCTAAACCTGCTGCAAAACAGGTTAGGTAAAACTCTTGAAGACATTGGCTTAGGGAAAGACTTCTTGAACAAAACCTCTATAGCACAGGAATTGGCAGAAGAAATCAGCAAATGGGACCTCATTCTTTTAAAAAGCTTCTGCACAGCAAAGGAAACCACCAACAGAGCAAAAAGGCAACCAACAATGTGGAAAAAAGCCTTTGTCAGCTGTTCCTCAGACAAAGGGTTACTATCTAGAATTTATAAAGAGTTTTAAAAAATCAGCCCACCCAAACTTAAAGACCCAATTCAAAAATGGGCATCTGAAATGAACAGATACTTTTCAGAGAAAGAAGTAAGAGCAGCTAAGACGTATATGAAGAAATGCTCAACATTATTAGTCATTTGAGAGATGCGGAAGAAAACAACACTGAGATTTCATCTCACTCCACATAGAATGGCTGCCATTTCAGAATAAGCCAGCAACAAATGTTGGCGAGGCTGTGGAGAAGAAAGAACACTTCTCCACTGTTGGTGGGACTGTAGACTCATACAACCCCTGTGGAGATCAGTTTGGAGATTCCTCAAAAAGCTAGGATTAGAGGTCCCATTTGACCCAGCCATCACTCTGCTAGGTATATACACAAAAGAATTAAAAGACTCATATCACAGTGACATATGTGCACCCATGTTTATAGCAGCCCAGTTTGTGATTGCTAAATCTTAGAAACAACCAACTGTCCATCAACTGGAGACTGGATAAGAAAGCTGTGGTTCTTCTACAGAATGGAGTATTACTCTGCCATAAAAAATGATAAATTTGAATCATTTACACTTAAATGGACATACCTTGAGGATATCCTTATAAGTGAAATAAGTAAGTCACAGATATGTAAATGTCTCATCTTTTCTCTGGTATGAGAAAATAAAGATGTAAATGAGTTCTAAAATTGTATGATATATATCGTGAAATAGAAAATACTCAAAGTGAAATAGGGTGAAGGGAAAAAATAATGAGATTATAACAAAAAGGAAAGGAAACAAAGTTTATATATATGGAGGGTGGTAGGGTGGGTAGGACTATGGGAAAAACTGAGAATTAATTTGTGTCATATGCTGGTACAAATTCTCCTTTTGGAATGAAATCTTGATATGTATATTTAATTACTAATAAAGATTTCAATTAAAAGAAAAAATTCATGGCAATGTTCATTGCTGCATTGTGCATGAAAAAAAGTGTTGAAGGCAGTGAAGGTGCCCTTCCTAATAAAATGAGTAGTCATAATGTAGTATATGACCTTTGAGAAGGAGGAAAACTGGGAAGAGGATCGGGGATCTACAGGAGGTGAACAAGAAGAAAAATTTGTCCTGAGAAGATACAGTCCTCCCATCCCTCGGGGTGGGCGGTGGAGACTTCGTGAACGGACAAGTGTGAGGAATTCTAGTCTCTGCACCTGCACTTGTTGGAACAAAACTGATAGCTGCAAATACCCTTTGACCTAGACATTGTTATTTGAGTGTTGCATTTTAAAGAAAGTCTCTCTGAATTGGATTTCTAGATCAAAGAGAATATTCATTTTAATTTCAATATATTTCATCACTCTGCTTCTATCTTAGCTGTTTCCAGAAATTTTTCTGACCGTCTCATCCATTTATACTTTAAGTTTAATTTAGAGTGAGTTAATCAAGTTCTAAAAGAAATACATCAGGGATTTATTCTAGAATTGCATTCTGATAAGGAATCGCAATTTAAAATTACATTAAATGAATAGCTTAATAGGAATAATTGATCTATTTTTAATCCAAGGAAATATTTTAGAAGCAAAAAAATATATAAGAAGAAATCACAAATGAAAATATCAAAATGTTAACAATGATTTTTCTTGAGTTAAAAGGCTAAATGTGCTTTTTCCTTTCTGTCCTTTTCTGGGTTTCCAAATTTTCTTTAACATTATATTAGTAAATGCAATTTCTTAAAAAAGTGAGCCATCCAGTAATGGGGCAGGAAGGACAGTGATTCCCAAGGTTTTTTCCTTTTAATGAGAAAGATACTTGAGTGCTGTGTTTCAAACGCCAGAGGTCACTTGATTAGAGAAGGGTACAAGTTGCTATCCAGTCTTAGACAAGTAACTTTGTACTCTCCTTCGTGCTGGAGCAATGTTTAGAAACCAAGTAGATCTTGTTAAGTGCACAGGCCCCGGTGACTGTGCATCGACGACTCTCTGCAGGAAGCACAGCCCCGGAGTCTGAACGTTCCTAATACTCAGAAGATCTCAGAAGGCAAAGGAGTGGATTCGCAGAGGCAACACTGGTCCATCTTGGTGGAGGGAAGAGTCAGTTCTGTACTTTTTTCAAAAGCAAATGAAAGAAAACTTTTGGATGTTATCCTAACAAATAATGTATCTATTTTGGGGTGCTGACACCTATAATCCCAGTACCTGGAAGACTAAAGCAGGAGGACTGTGAATTTGAGCTCAGGTTGGGCAATTTAGCAACTTATGGAGATTCAGTCTCAAAAAGAAAAAGAGGAGGCTATAATTATAACTCAGTGGAGAGGCCTTGGGTTCAATCCCCGGGGCCACAACATCGATACTACCAAAACCAGAATGATATATTAAAATTCGATTCATCAGTTGTTTCTGAAAAATAGAAAGTATCTGTCCGCACAGGTCAGTGACTGCCCACCAGCGGAGATGTGGAGTGCCCATCTGTGTGTCTCACCTCCACCTCAACTCCAAGCTCGTTTCTTTCCATCTGTTTGGATAACAAAGACATAGGGCCATGGAGGGTAAGAAGGGCAGGGAGAGATGAAACGTGGAAGAGTGTTAGGACCTGGCACAGGGAAATTCAAGACCAGGAGCCGTGGGTCTTTGTGCCGCTCCACCAGGCCCGAGAGACCTGTGGGAAGTGAGTCAGCTGCGCAGGCGATGCTCCAGCTCACCTTCCAGAAAGTTCTTCGGAAGCCATCCAAGGCGATGACAGACCCTACGATAACTCCTTGAGATGAGCGGGGTATGAGATGAGAGGGCCTGGACTGTGGGTATTGCAAGACAGGTGCTAATCTCTGAGCTTTCATTTCTTTTTGAATGTGGTAAGAGGAGAGGTGCAGACAATCGAGTCCAGGCTGTGTCTTTCTGTCGGACGCCTAACTCATTTGTTTCTACGGCAGCTTCTCTGAGTGGACCTTCTATGTGGGGCTGATGTGATTTAAAATGAGAAATGAAAGAGAAAATTTTCCACTTTGGGATCCAAATGACTTTGGGGTTACCCTAAATAATGACTTTTTACAAACAATTTCTGTACTTTATGGAGGCACGTTACATACTGCCTGCCAGCAGCCGCATGGGAACCCACAAGGAAGCCAAGGCTGAAGCTCAGGGAGGGTTGAGGGAAAGGAGAAGGCTGTGCAGGTCGAGGCTTGGCTTCTCTGAGGAAGCAGCCTTGGTGCTCTGTGACCCAAAGATGAATGTCTGCGCTCAGAAATAAGCCCGACATGGAAGGCTGTGGGCTGACGGCTTCCTCCCTCCCCTGTGGAGAGACAAGACTCAGCGTAGATACCTGTCTTGAGGAGCAGCACTTCCTTCTGCCTCTCCATGTTGTCATTCTCAGTCGTCTGCAGGAGCCAGACTCCCGGGAGTCTCTGGAGCCTCCTCTTGTCCAGTGTGCTTGGCAAGGCAGACGTCTGCCGAGAACCCCAGCCTAGTGCTCATGTCTCCCCTCGCCCGAAGGCCCACTCCTTTAGACTTCTTACTTTTAGGGAGCTTCCCAGCTGGAGCCCACCTGCCCACAGACATGACCTCTGCTCCCTGACCCTGTCCCTGGTGGCCGTTTCTCAGAATAAAGTGGAATTTTGCTCACTCAGGTCTAGTCTTGATTGAGCAGAGCTCAGCACCAGGGTGGTTCAGAACACTTGACTGTCACTGTGCTCAGTCTGCACGCCTGGAGGAAGTCAGGGCAAGGAGACCTCACTGTGACTCCAAATCTGCTCTCCCACTCTTCTGCTGATCCAGAAAGTGCAATTAAAATACAGATTTAGCCTATAAAACCCACTTTAGTTTATCAGTCAGAAGTTTTAGGAGGTAGCCACTTGCTAAAGTTTAATTCTCAGCATGAAGAGGATTAAGTACTTACACAATTCTAGCAGTCAAGAGGAGATTAGTGAAATCATTCTAATTTTTACTCATTGGCTTCCATATACCACCCCCCTCCAGTTCATGGTTTGACATTGGTGATTTCAGGTTTTGGTTATACAATGTCAGAGAGCTTCTTAAATATAACTGTTTTCAGCTGTGCGGCATAACATGGTAGGTAAGAAAAACTTTGGAATGAAATTACTCAATTAAAATTTTAACAGTGCTACTTACTAGCTGAGTGACCTTGAGAAAATTACTTAATCCCTGTGTATCTCAGTTGTCCCATCTGAAAAAAGGCTATTTTTTTCTCATAGGGCTGAGCATTATATAAGTTACTATTTATAGAGGTTTTTTTTTGACAGGGTCTCACTTTATAGTTCAGGCTGGCCCTGAGCTCAGCCTTGAACTCACAGCAGTCCTCCTGCCTCTGCCTCCGAAGGGTTGGGATTATAGGCGTGAGCCACCACACCCAGCACAGTGGTATGTGGTACTGATTGCTGGTTGGCGAGAGTCTCCATGCCAGGCATTGTTGTATGTGGTTACCGGGGGAGCAAACCCAGGCCCTTGCACTTGCAAGGCAGGCACTGGAACCACTGAGCTAAATCCTCGACCCTTTTAAAATAAACTTTATATATGCAAAGGGGTGGAGGATTATTTGTCAAGTACAATGTGCCCTCCCCAGTGACACTGTTAAATTTGGCGTGGTATCTGTTGCATCTGCCGAATGCTTCTGACTCTACTGACTCTGCAGTTTTGTCCATGGATATCAACATACAGTGTCTCTCTGACATAACTTGATGGCACCAGTGTGCCACCGAAGGCTGAAGAGGAAAGCAAAATGTTCCTGGGATCAAATTACAGAGCTGCCTTCCTAAGCCATTGCAGGTTCTAGACATATCAGGTAACAGGCCCACGTATCCACCGTCGTCATCCTGTGCTTCTCAGGAAAGTTAACAAGGGCAGTAAGCATAAATACAAGGGAAAGGAATTGACAGCTGCAGTTTACATTCCTCAGGTAGAATTGGAAACTGTATAGAACATCTTAATTCTCTTTTTTCATCCCTTTTCTTTCCTCCATCTTTTGGAAAGGTTATGAAAAAGGGAACAAACATGTTATGTACATGTACCAACTCCATACAAGAATGTAAATGTTAGATGCTGCTGACATGTACAAAAAAGAAAGGAACCAAGAGATGAAGAGAGGAAGGAAAGGGAAGGAAAAAGGAGTGAAGACGTACTATGTACGAGGAGCAGCTCCACACAGGCAGAGGTGGAAGATGAGCCCGACTGGAATGCTCAGCTCAGCCTCCCGCAGAACAGCACCAATCCCATTCAAGAATGTGGAGCGCTCAGGCCTCGGTCCTCACAGGCTCCGCCCCTCCCATCACATCGGGACTCTGGAGAGACGCACACAGGGGTCCCATAACAAAGGAAAGGGCTAGACAAGCTGTCAGCACTGTCTTTGAGGAAGAAGTAATGGGGCGAACATCCAGGGAAGGTACCGGAGAACACACAAGCCGAAAACAAGGGACTTCCAAACCCACTGCCTTCCCACGTTAGTGTCTTCTGACTGTTTCCCTCCCTCCTTCGAAAGTGGAATTTTGTCTTAAATCAAAGTGACATTGATTCAGCTTCCTGGCTCCTCCTACCTTCCAGGTAATAACATAAAGCTTGTGTGGTGTGTTGTGTGCGTGTGTGCATGTGCACATGTGTGTGGGCTGCTTTTCTCACTGACTTTTTAACAAGTGTTTTCAGTTGTCATATTACTTTTCCAGATAATCCCTACTTTAACATGCGTGTTCATCACACACATAAGAACACAAGCACACACACAGACATACACATATGTATGCACACGAGAATTAACTGTTTCTTTTCCAATGACAGCCACTTTCCCATGCGTTACTATGTTTCCTGCTTTCAGGTGAGTAAAACTTTGGTAAATATTTTATTCTCCTCAAGGAATTTATTCACCTTAAGTGGTTATAGTTTTTAGACACAGAAATTAATGTAACTTTGTGTTTCATGTAGTTTCTTTCAAAAGAAGTAGTCACCACAGTCTATCAGTGACCAGACAGGCCATGTCGTAAATTCCAGTCTCTAGACCTTTCTAGACTGTGAGGTGCGGGAGGTTTGCTGACTCTTCTTCGTGTTGCTAATGTGATAAAGCAGTAGCATAGAGACTGTGGCCCCTCAGCAGACCCCCGAGGGTGGCCTTGGTGACCAGTTGGATGCATTGGTATGAACTTCCAGTTGTGATCAGGGAATCTCTTTTTTCCAATTAAAAAAAAAAGACCTATTGTCAGGAATGATGGCATGTACCTGTAATCCCAGCAGTAGGGAGGCTGCGGCAGGAAGATCACTGTGCGTTTGAAGTCAGGCTTGGCTGCACAGTGAGTTCAGGGCCAGTTTTAACTACACGATAAGATTCTGTCTCAAAAAAACATTTAAAATTGTATGGGTGTGGGTATTGGGTATGATGCATGCAACATAAAACCTGTCATTCCAGTTACCTATAAGGATGTATCTCAGTGGCATTAAATATGCTCTTGACACTGGTGCAGCCATCACCAACGTCCATCTCCATAACTCTTCATCTTGAGGCCACTTTCCTCCAACCTGGCAACCACCACATACCTTGCTTGCTGTCTCTGAGGTTTCCATGACTACAAGCACTCCCAGGAGTGGAGTGTACGTCTTTTCAGGCCTGGCTTATTTCACGTGGTGTGCCCTCCTCTTCCTCCCTCTGTGGTGTATGTGGAATCTCCTTCCTGCTGAAGGCTGAATAGTACTCCATTGTGTATATGACATTTTGTTTATTCTTTATGTTGCTTCCATGTTTTGGCTATTGATAACACCACTATGAACATGGAAACACAAATATCTTTTCAAGACTGCCTTTGTCAACTATTTTGGATATATTCATAGAAGTGCTGAGCTTATGTTAATTCTATTGATTTTTTGAGGAGCTGCCATACAGTTTTCTAGGGGTTGTACATTTTAGAACAACAGTGCACAAATTCCAAAATCTCCACCCCTGACGCTATGGCAGCCTCTCCTCAGCAGCCGAGGTGCTGAGCATATTTCTCTGTGCTTCTTGGCCATTTGTACATCACCTTTGGAGAAAATGCTCTTCAGGTCCTCCCCCCAGCACCTCTATGGTAGCTGCTGGGTACTGGTCTGTACCAGGGCTCAGTACACTTAGGTCTTCCCCGGGGTCCACCAGCATCTCTGAGCAGGCAAGAGTAGGGGCCAGCAGGTGATCTCCAGGCTCCATTTCTGTTTTGAATCAACCTTTCTCATACTTAACTGGTGGCTAAAACTGCTTTGAACCAGGGGTGTGGTGTATGAGTGGAGCCAATGGTGAGTCCAAAGGCTAGGAGCTCCCTTCAGACAGTAGAACCTCAGGAAATCGATCTGGCTTTATGCCGGCTTACTTTAAAAAAGAAAGGATTGATAAAATGATCTCCCTCCTACTCTAACTTTGTGTAATTCACCAGGTCTAATTGAAACTACAGTGGCAACACCATAAACTGTTCTGAAAACAACAGCACGGACAGCAGCCTGAGCAGAGGAGGCTGGGATGGCAGAAGCTACCACAGGGCACCACTGAGGGAGCAGAAAACTCAGTCAGAGGAGATGCAGCCCGTGAGCTCCTGTGACAAGGTGGCTGAATTGCCCACCGAATACTTCTAGGCTTTGTCTGGATTTTCCATGTTCGCTGGCATGGAAATCAGACAGCCTGCCAGGGCTTGTGTCTGGATCCCCCAGCACCTCTTTCAGAGGTGCCTGGATTGAGACTGTGTGATGCTGGGACGGATTCTTGGTGCAGTGCCGGGCTCAGGGGTACTAGGACTGAGGGCGTGGGTGCAACCTGCTCTGAGAAGTCTGGAGAAGACGTAAGGGTCAGAAAGAGGTCTGCAGTTTGCTGTGTTGGCTTTTGCTATCTTCTGCCTGTCGTGAAATCACGATGCTTCTCGGTCATCATGGACCGAAAGCTCTGCAAATGAGCCAGAACAAATCCTTCTCCTAAGCTTTGGGTGTCGGGTATTGTCTCAGCAATGGCAAAGGTAATTTAAGACAGCCTGAGCTGTAGATTGGGAAGAAATCCTAAAACTCAACAAAGTCGGAATTCAGTTGATGTTTATGTTTGGTCTTTGAAGAATCCAGGACAGCAGTGGCTTGTGAGGTTCTGCTGTGCATGGCGCTGTCCCTTGGGTGGGGTAGAAGAGTTCTGGGACTATTTTTGGATGATCAGAAGACTGCAAACTAAGTGTATTATACTAGAACTTTAAACTATCTGCTGAGATCCAAGTTTCCAACTGCTTCACTGAGGGTAGGGTTAGGGTTTCAGACTTCCTCTTTCCACTTCTGTTGTTCCCTTGCTGGGAAGAGTAACTGCTGCAGGGCACAGGCTCAGGTATGTGCTTTGTATCTTTCACAAGTCAATTAAATACCTGAAATAACACAATCCACCACTGTGGAGATAAATACACTTCATGAGTTAAAAGAGAACGAGCCAAAACTTACTGCAGTCAAACACGTCAACACCCGTGCTTTTCCCATGGGTCACACTCGGTGGAGCTCGGCCTGCAGATGACTCCCGCGGGGACACAGGGAGCTCGGATGAACCCACTCAGCGGCGAGGGGAGGCAGCTCTGAGCTTTGCGCGGGTTAGCCCTTTCCTTTGATCTGAGTGCTTTGTGAACGAGAAAAAAATGGCTTCATATTAGTTGCACAGAACTCCTAGACTTCACATCTATGCAGCGATTTTTCATTTTTATGACTAAAACTGTAAAGGCGCCTAAAGGCTGAAGGGTAAGATAGTCCTCTGAGAGCCCGCAGCAGACGGGATAAACAACGCCTCACTGACGGCCCTGCCTCGTTACTTCCCGTAACGTTTCCCAGGTGAGCTGTTGCGTCCTAATTTCATTTTAGCATAGTGAGCGTGAAGGGACCGAGGCCGGCGCGCTGCTCTTGTCAGTCATTTTCTCAGGACGGCGTCCCACGGGCGGAAAGTGCAGCAGCAGCAGCAGGAGGGGCCTGGACGGGGTGCACCCCTCCAGGGCAGGACACACGCGTCGGGTGCGGTGTGTTGGGACGGGGCCAGCTGTCCAACAGGTGGCTTCCTGATAAAGTCGTCACCTGTGACCTTGCTCAGCCTTCCCCCTTGACCATGTTTCTTTCTGCTCTTAGGGAGAGGCAAGAGTGATGGAGGAGAAGGAAGGTGAGCTAGAGGTCAGATGATGTAGGTTTTAATATCTTGCTTGGCCTCTGAATTCTATTGTCAGAATGAGGAAGAAGAAAACCTTGCTGTGACCTCTTGCAAAGCTGTACTGAGTGGCAGATGAAATAATGTCCTGGCCACTGGGCACTGTGCGGGGAGCACCTTGTGTGCTTGGCACTGTCGCCTGTCAGTCCTGCAGAGAAGCTCAAGCTCTCCTCTTCACCCTGCCGTCAAGAGGACTTGGGAAGAAGGTCACGGCCGGGAGCAGCTGGTGCTCAGGGGAGGTGACTCCCCTGCTGAAAGCTGAAGTGTCTCGAGCGCCCTGGGGTCCCTCCAGGCAAGCAGCTCCTGCGGCCGTACCACAGATGCCTGGATGCCACCCAGCCCACAACAGAGACAGTTTCACTTTGAAACTGAGTGCAATGGTTTTTCTCAAACTGCAGACTTTTTCATGGTTGCCTGTTTATTTGCTGTGAAGTGTGTCCTTTCCCAGTGGATGCCAGTGGATCTCCAGGGCATCCCTGAATTATCAAGCAGCAGGGGCACAGGAGACTGGTCGTTAATCTGGGTTGCCAACCTGACTTCAGATGCCCGGGCTACTGGTAACATGCTCTGTGGGTGTCTGCAGGTGCTTGTACAGACAAGTGTGTGTGGGCAGACAGCTGAGGAGACCCACTGTAAATGCCGAGGAGGTCTTCAAGGAAAGAGGAGGAAGTCCACCACACAGCTCCAGGCCTTCTTCCTGCCCACCAGCTGGTGAGTAGCCTTCCCTCTGCCCGATTCCCTGCCATGGTGCTTTACTTTAGTTCAAGCCCAAAGTCACAGAACTGGCAGAACATGGACCAGAACCTCTAACACTGTATGTTGTTCAATAAAACTGAGGGTTGGAAACGGTATGCTATGATAAAAAATGTTAAATAAAAGTGTATATGTGTGTGTCATAGTATATACCAGCTGGAAATATGTGTGTCTGTATTTCCAGCAATTTCTGCCAAACAAATACATTAAGGTGGATCCTGATCGGCCTTGCTTTTCAGATCTGGCACCACACAACTTCTAGATGTTCCTCAGAATCAGAATAAATATGAAAGTTCAACATTTTGAATTGACGCAGGACATTGAGGAAGCCTCAACAGATCAAAAAGGACACAAATGAGGAATTCCAAAGCTGACAGGAATGATGGGGTGAGTGTGTTCAAAGTGAAAGGAGAAGATTTTGGAGGCGATTCTTGGCAGTGTGTCTTTTACTGTAATATATTTGTTTTTGATCACATTTTGCCTATATCAGAGGGATGCAAGAAAGGGAGATAGGGAAAGAGAGAGAGGGAGAGAGTTGTTTCAGTCCCTTTACCCATATTAGGTAAAATATTGCTGAAAAGAAATCTATAGAGGAGTAGCAAGTGTTGGCTATGGCTAGTGGCCATCCAAAGAATTTTAAAACTGTACTTCCCAAATTTTCTATACTGTGTTCATTTATACAGTTAGACTAAAAGCAATGTTTACTAATTATGTTTGAAAAGTGTTAATGTCAGGAAAAAAGCTATATATAATTTTTCATTTTATGATATGATTTCAACTGAAAACTATGCATATGATATTGGAAGACTTAAGAGCATTTTATTGCTGGTAACTATGGAGAAACAGATAAGAGTATATCAGAAGGCAAATCACAGGGGTAATAATGCTTATCTCTGAGATGAGATTGTATGGGATGTTTTTTAATTCTAAAGTTTCAGCTTTTCTACAGGAGCATTCATTGCTTTTTCCACCAAACAAAAGCATGTTATTTTGAAGAGAAGGGAAGCCAACACGTTTGCAATCGTGTCTCTCATGGGACTGTCACTATTCAAACTGAAAGCAGTGAAATCACACCTGGGTTGAGGAGGCTGTGTCAGACTATGAGTCTCCTGTCTGGAATGCTGTCTCCAGCGTGGCCCACTCACCTGCCATGAGACTCATCCCCCCAGTGGCCAGCGCGCAGCCAGCTCCCTGTCCGGGCTGGAGAGCCTCAAAAGGCCTGGGAGCACAGGCTGCAGAGCCGGGCCAGAGCAGCAGGCTGGGTGGGAGCAGACAGGGCACCGCTCCCACCTCTCCACGGTCACGGGCCTGGCTTTCCCTTTTAAGGAAAATACTCTTGCACTCACGTACGATAAGCTCATTCTGGGACTGTTAATTACATCTGTCCTTCTTTAAGGCAGAGTAGTAATTCATTCTGTGCAGGGATAGGTGAAGGTTTTAAATTGATTCATGGACATTAAAACAGCTATGACAGCTCAACTAAAAACACTCCTTAAAGGGATTTCTGAAGCTACTTCAAAAAGTATGAAGTAGGGGGTAAGTGTATTAAAATAAGGAATATTTTGACAGGGTATTGTGAATGTGTCTTTCAGTATAGTGTTATCTTTTTAAAATCTACACATTCTTAGTATTTCTCAGTCCCACTTCTGCATCACAACCATGGCCCATCCTGCCTAGAATGGCAATTAGCAGAGAGACAGACTGTGACTGGTGCAGGCAGCGCGGCAGAGTCCGGGCGAGCTCCTGCGGCGGGGTGAGCGCGCAGGTGGCAGACGGAGGGAAGCTCCCGCACACGGGAACAACCGTGACCCCGTCGTCCCTGTGCTGTACATAACGGACACCTTGTGCTCTGCATCACAATGGCTGCTCGCTTCCTGTGAAGCACTAGGGATTATTTCAATTACTCACCTGACGAGTTTCTATCAATCCAATAACTGAAGTCCATGAATAAGCCAGAAACAAGCCTACCCCGTTTGCCCGAAGATGGTGTCAAGATCCAACAAACAGCAGCTGACGCATGAAAGACTGCACTGTGCACATGCGCAGGGGCGGCTGGCGTCACTTCCGCCGTTGCTCTTAGTCTTTTCGTCCTTTCCCAGACTTAACTTTCCCAAGTGCCTATTGAGAATTGCATTATGATTTCCGTCTAATCTCCATTAAAACAATAACCAGCAGGGGTCTTGGGCTTGAGCCTGCAGAGATAGTTGACCCGAATCTGTCCTGTCGGGTGGAATCCAATGGAGACCCATGAATGGCCACCTTCTCGCACCTAGTGCACTGGCTGTGGTGTTCTGGGGTCAGTTTCCTTCAGCAAAAGGCACTAGGGACAAGAGAGGGGAGCCCACGCCCTCCAGGGCCAGGCCAAACTGGGCGCCCAGCAGTGCAGGTGACCAGTGGCCCGCTAAATGCTGGAAACAGCTTTTAGGTCTTCTGGCTAGAACTGTGCGTCCATGTAGCCTTAGGCGACCGCACACTTCACCAGCTGGGTGAAGATACCTTATTGCCATTTTCTATATTATCCTCAAAGGGGCTTCAGATTTAGCTCTGTGGTACTGCTGCCATGGATTGTCCTTGGAAGAGGGCTGTACTCTCATGGTAAAAATTCAAAGATTATAAAGTGTATAATTTTGAGAGTTTAAAAAAGTCACCAAACCCTATTGCTAAAAAATATACTGAATTTTATTAAATAAGAATGTCCCCGGCTTCTCTCTATGCATATATACATAAGGAAGGATGTAGGGTTATGTAAATAGACTGAATAATAATTTTCATAGCAATGTGGAGACACTTCACATAAAATAATATTTTTAGTAAGAAGATATGAAATTTACCTTTTCATGAATTAAATAGAAGGAAATGAAATTGCTTTAAAATCAAATATTTGATGTATTTCAGGTTTTTTAAACAAAAGAAATATTAAAATCCAGAAAATCATAATGATGGGGCAATATATTGAAAATGCCATTACCAATTATCATAACTGTTCAGTGTCCAGTCTCTATTGCCAGTGAGTCTACAGACACACTCCCTGTCCTTTTGCCCCAGGCTCTCCATTGTAGATTTCTCCACTGTATCTTCACCCAGCTGGTGAAGTGTGCGGTCTCCTAAGGCTACATGGACGCACGGTCCTAGCCAGAAGAACTAAAAGCTGTTTCCAGCATTTAGCGGGCCACTGGTCACCTGCACTGCTGGGCGCCCAGTTTGGCCTGGCCCTGGAGGACGTGGGCTCCCCTCTCTTGTGGGCACACGGAGATTGTAGATTTCCTTTTGGGCACACGGAGCTGCGTTGAGTCTTACAGTGTTGATTACCTTGCCTTTGGCACACAACAGACACTTCTCGTCTTCTTAGTTTTAAATTAGACATCTGGACAATCAGCCTTCTCCTCGGAGAGCTCCTCTCTCAAACTCCTCCTTACCCTTCAGTCTATGTAAGTAGCTGTCCACACTTTCATGAATTTATTTTATTATTTTCTCATTCTGAGTTTATTATTTTTTAGTTTAACCATGCTTCCATCTCTCTTATCTTTCATTCCATTTCATTGCAAAAAAATATTTCAATCAGCTCCCTAACACGATGATGAGGAAGAAAAACATTAGGGCTGCCTCATATATGAATGACATTTAAACTGTTAGGGTAATAGCTTCAGACACTGCCGCTCTGAGTTCCCAGCGGCATTTCATCCAAACAGCCTGCAGAGACCTTCCTCGTGGCCATATTTTTGTACTTCTGCTCCTGGAAACAGTTCTTCTGCCCCATGTTTCAAGGAGATCTCATGAAGGGTGAACACCTGGGCCACAGAGGTGGAGAGTGACGAGCTTTAAAGACTAGAAGTGTCCAGACAGCAAGACCCGAGCCGAGAGGACAGAGCGTGCCCAACCCACGTCGCCCCGCCTGGCCACTGCTCTGATTTCTAGCACCGTAGCTGAGTTTTTCCTTCTCCAGAAACTGTCAGTGAGTGGAACCACACAGCGAGTTCTCCTCACCCAGCTTCTCTAGCTCAGCATGGCTTTGAGATTTATTCAGAGTTTCACAAATTTCATTAACATGTCTAACTACACCATGTGAGTATAGGACAATTTGTTTATCTAATCTATTGATAGACACAGGTTGTTTCCATTTCTGGGATGTTCAGAATGAAAATGCTATGAATGCTCTTGTAAAAATAATTTTTCATACATTAATTTTTAAAAAATAAATATCTGAGAGTGAAATTGCTCTCTTCTAAGGTGAGTATGCAGTTAACAATATTCGAAACTTTCAAATAGTTTTGTAACATAATCGTCATTTTATATTACATCAGCAAGAGGTGGGATTCTGAATACCACCACCCCCTTGTTATTTGAGGTTCACGGCATTTCTCCAGTAGCATTGTTGTGGATACACGGAGATATCTTTGTGATTTTAATTTGCATTTCCATAAAGATTAAAATTTTGAGCATGTTTTCATGTATTTACTGGTCACTTATGCAACTTCATTTGTGAAATATCTGTTTAAAGTTTTTGCCCACCTAAAACATATTTAACTTTTATTTTTGATGTACATTTTTAAACTAAATATATTCTGAGTTGTAACTCTTTGCTAGATGCGAGTACATGTGAAATGTTTAATACTTGTATATCAGTGTCTAACAGTAATAGTTTTTCTTAAAACAAAGTATAGGAATGTTCCATTTAATACCCCGCACACGTTTAAAGTATGTACTCTAACACATTTTTGCATATATGTGCCCATGACAGTGTGTCACCACGATTCCTTGTGTCCATTGGAATCTGTCTCCAGGATGCGCAGTACCAGGCAGCACTGCTCCTCAGGGGTCCAGTCATTCATTTTTAGGGTTGTAGATCAGTTCACATTGCTTCTTTGTCACACCTCACACTGGACATTTTCTTTTTATCTCTGTGGTTACATATCTATACATACAATATTTTTGTTCACTTTATTATAGATTAAACTGGACTTGCATTGCTTTGATTAAATCAATGTATCCTTTATATATTCTTGCAATTGATTTGCTAATTTTTAATGACTCTTTGGTATCTCTATTCTTAGGAATGTTGGCCTGTAGTTTTCTTCTTGTTTATCTGGTGTTGGTGTTAGAGTAAAATCAGGAGAGGAGACCTAGGTCGGTTATTCAGATCCTCAGCTCCTTCTCGGCTCTTCCTGCGCCTCATTCTCCATGCAAGACATCACTATCAGCAAAAGAGGGAAAGAAACGAAGGTGCAGGCTCCCGGGACAGGCTTGTGGCTGAACACACCTGGCACTAGAGAGCACACCGGCCACCCTAGCACAGGTGTGGGGCTTTGTGCTGGGCTACGGGGAGGGGAGTTCAGTGACAGGGGCTGGGGCTCCCTGGCAAGAACAGACCTTGAGAACATCCAGCAGTTGCCCAAGGTCAAGGCTTGGGAATGTGTGGGGCAGCAGCTGCCCTCAACAGCAGGGTGGGTGGTGGTGTGAGTCCCGTGGGTGGGTGCTCCAGGGGTCGGGTGGTCTCCGTTCGGCCTGGGTGGCAGCAGCCACGTTCCTTCAGCATCTTCCTTTCCCTCCGCCCTCCCTGTTAGTTACAGGGAACAGCGGCACCTCCCAGCGCCTTGTCATTTGCCTACACGCTTCCCAACCCTTAGTAATTGGGGCCTGTAAAACTCTTCCAGAATTAGCCTGTTTTAGACACAGCATCTGTTTCTTGCAGTGAACCTTACAGAGACATTTCAGAGATTTCTAGTATTCCTACTGCATCTAACAGTTTATAACTCTATGAAGGAGCTTTTACTGGGCTACTTTTTATTACGGAAGAAACTGCTTCTGAAGGAGCTGCAGTGTTCCTGACCAGATGGGTAGGATGCACGTCTTCAGGACAGTGCCCGGCGCAGCTCGTAAACTCCAGCAGCCATTCATCTCGCCTGCTCACTTGGGTTTTAAAAGCACCTCGCGCTGCCTTTTCCTGTGTGGCTTCAGCTAAAGTTCAGTGTCTTTAAAAAGAAAGCACGTATGGACAAAGATAAAATTGATTGTTTTTGTGTCTGTCATCCTCAAAGAAATGCGCTAGTAGTGAGGCTGAGAGACAAAAGCCGTCTCTGCTTTCGCTCAAGTCCACTCACAAACTGCAATTCTGATTGCTTTGCAATTGTGAGGACTGTTTGTATCCACCTAAATTCATGACTATGCCTTCTGGATATGCATTCTCAGGATGCTTACTCAGAAAGTAGAGCATGCATACAATCCTCAATTTGAGGTTTTCTTTAGTGTTGGAATTTTATTTTACTATAATCATCTGGAATAAGCTAACTGTGTCTTAGGATAAAAGTGTTGTGGTAAATATATAGTTGGATGATAACATCATCTGCTCAGAGCCCGGGAGGACACAGGTAGAGGACGGTCCTCACAACAGCCGTGTCCTGTCCTGGCCTTTCTTTCTTGGATAGGCTCATTACTGTATTTAGGAGTGTCATTGATTTTTGTGTGATTTTCTATGCTGCCAGTTGGTTAAACTTGCTTACCAGGTCTAAAATTCTTGTGGAAGCTTTCTAAGTAAGGAATTGTGTCATCTGACAATAGGAATAATTTGACTTCTTTTTCTACTTGTAGTTCTTTGTTTTCTTCAGCTAAAAACCAGATCTTAAAGTTTTTTCCATGAAAATTTTAACTGGGGTATTTTAAACTATTGATTTTATGTATTTTTTCTTTTATTGCACTTATTCATACATTTTAAGTATACATTATGACCAAATTTGTCATTGAAAATTTGTACCTGTATGTGATGTATATTGATTCTCTTTTTTCCTATTTCCCTGCCCTCCCTACAACCCCAATCTCTGTATACATAAGCTACATTTCCTTTTTTGTTTTTACTATCAAGTATGTTTCTTTCTTTTTTTTTTTTTTTGCTTTTCCTTGCTGTCAGACATTTACCGTTCCCTTTCGAACATTTTCTGCCTATTTCAGAATGCCTGTCGTGCATGCTGGACCTCACTA
Organism: Petromus typicus; assembly: GCA_004026965.1. NCBI lineage: Eukaryota > Metazoa > Chordata > Mammalia > Rodentia > Petromuridae > Petromus > Petromus typicus. The sequence continues at coordinate 35,079 of PVIR01009047.1, read as the reverse complement.
CACCTTCAGTTTCTCATTCTAGGGAAATGCTATGGGATACGCACGTCTGTGTTGGGTTCGTGGAGTGCAGCCCTTGCTCTGTCTTTCTAGAGCATCCTTCAGCACAGTTTCAATGCTGGTTTGGTGGTTATGAATTCTTCAGGTGTTCTTTGCCATAGGTATCTTATTTCTTGTTTTTTTGTTTTTTTGTTTGTTTTTTGTTTTAGGTTTTTTGAGACAGGGTCTCGCTTTGTAGTTCAGGCTGGCCCTGAGTTCAGCCTCTAACTCACATCACAGCAATCCTCCTGCCTCTGCCTCCTGAGTTCTGGGATTACAGGTGTGAGCCACCATGCCTGGCACTGTGGTATGTGGTACTGGTTGCTGCTGGGCTTGAGTCTCCACACCCAGTATAGTATGTGGTTACTGGGGATCGAACCCAGGTCCTTGAGCTCGCAAGACAGGTGCTGAAACCACTGAGCTAAATCCCCGGCTCTCTCAGTCAATTTTGAAAGATAGTTTCATGGGGTGCATCAGCCCGGGTTGAGCTTGCTTCCTTTCAGGGCTTGAAATGCTTCCAGTTCTCTTGGTCTTTCATGTGGCGAGTCTGCTGTGATTTCCTTTAGAGGTGATTTGTTTCTTTATTCTGACTACTCTCAGTATTTTGTTCTTGTGCTGAATTTCTTGATCTTATAATGTGCCATATTTCTGGAATATTATATGCCTTGGTGCAGATTTTTTTTTAATCACAGCTTATTGGAGTTCTGAATATCTCACTTATCTGCATGTTAAATTGTTTTTATGCTTGGGAAGTTTTATGCTACTAGTTACCTCTTGCTTTTTCATTGTCTCCAGTCAATCAGATGCTATTCTTCTTTGCCTCACCTAGAAGCTACTGGATTGGTTTTTCACCTGTAGTTTCCTAAGAGCTGCAAGAGTTTCAGTATTGAAATAATGAATGAGAACTGAGTTTGCGTCTGGATCCCAGTTACCACCGCAACATCTGTACATGCTTTGGGAGCCACTGGTAGGAGGAGCCACACAGTTAAGTGAGAACACAAAGAAGTTTCCACAAATTGGAAACATGTAAACACTTGTTTTATATAATTTCTCTCCCACAAGGTATTTATTATATAACTGTCCAATGATGTTTCAACACAGGGCAATTTTTAAACTTAGCTCTGGCTTCCAAGTACTTCCTCACCAGAAGATGCCTTAGAACTTCGTCATGTGTAGTTGCAAAGAGAGGCCTTTTGCCCTGCTGGAGACAATACAGACTGGCACTGCCACTGTGAAGACTAGAGTAGACTGTTCTCAAAAAGACTAAAAAAGAACTCCATTTATGCCAGCTATGCATCTCCAGAGTATCCTTCTGAAAGACTTAAAGTCATCAGGCTAGAGTGATGCATGCACATCCACACTGATGGAACCACCACTGAAATAGCTAAACCCTGGAAGCCGATTCATAAGTCCATCAAGATATGAATGAACATTTTTTGATATCATCTTCTATCTCCTTTGTCAGAGTGCTATAGTTTTCAGAATAGAGGTCTTTTACCTCCTTTGTTAAATTGATTCCTAGATTTTTTTTGGGGGGGTGCTATAATGAAGGAAGAACCAGCATCGTCAAAATGACTATACTTCCAAAACTACTATACAGATTCAATGCAATCCTGATTGAAATCCCAACAGCATATTTCACAGATCTAAAGAAAAAATCCAAACTTTCATCTGGAACCACAAAAGACCTAGATAGCAAAAGCAATTCTAAGCAACAGGGACATGGGGGTGGGATATTACAATCCCAAACCTGAAACTATACTATAAAGCCACCATGATAAAAACTGCGTGGTAACTGCCAAAGTAACAGGCCTGAGGATCAATGGAGTAGACTAGAAGATCCAGAAACTACTCCAGATACACTGAACCACCTCATCTTTGACAAAGGAGCCAAAAATCCTCAATGGAGGAAAGATAGTCTCTTTAACAAATGGTGCTGGAAAAACTGGGTTTTAACTTGCCAAAGACTAAAGTTAGACCTAGCTCTTTCACTGTGTACTAAGCTAAAATCAAAGTGAATAAGAGACCTAAATATTAAAACAGACACTCTAAACCTGCTCTAAAACAGGTTAGGTAAAACTCTTGAAGACACTGGCTTACGGAAAGACTTCTTGAACAAAACCTCTATAGCACAGGAATTGGCAGAAGAAATCAGCAAATGGGATCTCATTCTTTTAAAAAGCTTCTGCACAGCAAAGGAAACCACCAACAGAGCAAAAAGGCAACCAACAATGTGAGAAAAAATCTTTACCAGCTGTTCCTCAGACAAAGGATTACTATCTAGAATATATAAAGAGCTTAAAAAAATTAGCCCACTCAAATTTAAAGACCCAATTCAAAAATGGGCATCTGAAATGAACAGATACTTTTCAGAAGAAAAAGTAAGAGCACCTAAGAAGCATATGAAGAAATGCTCAACATCATTGGTCATTCGAGAGATGCAGATGAAAACAACACTGAGATTTCATCTCACTCCACATAGAATGGCTGCCATTTCAGACTCAGCCAACGGCAAATGTTGGCGAGGCTGTGGAGAAGAAGGAACTCTTCTCCACTGTTGGTGGGACTGTAGACTCGTACAACCCCTGTGGAGATCAGTTTGGAGATTCCTCAAAAAGCTAGGATTGGAGGTCCCATTTAACCCAGCCATCACTCTGCTAGGTATATACACAAAAGAATTAAAAGACTCATATCATAGTGACATATGTGCACCCATGTTTATAGCAGCTCAGTTTGTGATTGCTAAATCTTGGAAACAACCAACTGTCCATCAACTGGAGACTGGATAAGAAAGCTGTGGTTCTTCTACAGAATGGAGTATTACTCTGCCATAAAAAATGATAAGTTTGAGTCATTTATACTTAAATGGACATACTTGAGGATATCCTTATAAGTGAAATAATTAGGTCACAGATATGTAAATGTCTCATCTTTTCTCTGGTATGAGAAAATAAAGATGTAAATGAGTTCTAAAAAAAGATATGAATGGACAAAGAAGATGTGATACTTACACACAATGGAATACTACTGTGCCGTAAAGCACAAGTTGATGTCATTTGTAGAAAAAAAGATGCCCATTGAGTCCCTAAGGTTAAGCAAAATAAATCAGACATAGGTTATGCATCACACAGCTTCTATTATATGAGAAACCCAAAATATAAATAATTCAAAGAGGAAAACAAAAGTAGATAATGTGAAATGGGGAGGTATGCTTTGTGAGGTGGGAAGGGGTGTGTGGATGGTTGGAGAGGGGGGACGGGAGGGGAGAGGAAGCAAAGATGCCACCCTATATTGAGGAACATGAGCCTGCCCGCATACCAAAGTGAGATGCTTTCCTCACACCATTCTGTTTTCTTCTTAGAAGAGAAACAGTGATATCTCTCTCTCATATGTCATTCTAAAGATATTCTATGCCTTTCTCCCCACTTCCCTCTCTCTTTTTCTTACAGTGTATCTTAAAGAGTGTTTCCTAGGAGTGCAATAAAGCTTACTGACTATACAGTTTGCATCTTGCATGTCTACTGAAAGGCAATGAAATGATCTTCTGTATCGGTCACTTAACCGCGAAGTATACCTATAGATGTCTATACTCTAAATTCCTTGAAGTGCAAGCAGAGGGCCAGGAGGATGTGCATATGTAATTTGGGTGGGCAGAAATTGCCCTAATTTAAATCTCTCACAGCATCATCTGGGAGAAGCTGTTTCTATTCGAGCTTATGAATTGCACTGTCATCCATTTTAAGAATAAGCTCCTCACTTCAGATAATTGTATTTTCATATAAAATGTTAAGAAATAATGCAGAGATTATATAAACTCATTAATTGGTGCCAACAGTAACAATTCACAAAACCTTAGTTAATTATATAATGACATAAATAATGGCACCAATGGGCTCAAAATACAAAGAATTTCTTCTCAGCACTAAGATCCCTAATATTGTACTTCCTTAACCACTCCTATTTTCTTCAACCCTAATCCAGTCTGTAATGTCTGAAAACTGTGAATCCACCCTAAATGCTTGTCACCTCAAGAGTAGCACATAGTAAATCCTCCCAGTACAGAATTTCTTACTTTGGCCTGTGTTGGGAGTTCAGTTCTCCTGATCCCTCAGGTCACTATGTGCGTTAGCTGTCTGCTCTTTATCTCTGCTATCTCTTCCTGTCTACTCTCATTCAGTAGTCCTGTTGAGATGGAAGGACAGAGCTGTCCCTGGAGGGACGTCACATTTGTTTCTACTTTGGGGCTGCTCTTAGTTTTGTGCCAGACATAATACTGCTATGAATATTGATGTGTAGAACTTTGTGTGGCCATAACTTTTATTTTTCTAGTATGTGTCCAGGAATGCAGTTTCTGGGGTCTATGTAGCCAGGCACTCAGAGTTCTCGTAGACCCTTTCTCAGAAGGCTGGACTGTCTTACAATCTATAATCAAGGCACGTAGCATCCCATCTCCCTGTTCCTGCAGCCCTCAATGTCATGGCCATTACTATCTTAGTGGCTCTGAAAGGTGGTGGTGCCAACAACTGCTTATTTTGCATTTCTCTAATGCACAGCAATGTGGAACATGCTTTTATTTTCCACATGTACATGCCATTTGGCTGTGATGGTCAACTCTGCTATGTCAACTCGATTGGACTAAGAAATCCCCAGAGAGCTAGTAAAGCCCCTTTGTTTGTGTCTGGTGGATGTCTATGGAGTGGCCTTGGGGTGGGGTCTGGTCCCTACTCCAGAGCCCTTCCCTCCGGTCTGCACTCCTCTTCTGCTGTGAACTGAGCAGCTTTACCTAGCCACTCCCTCCGGTCATGATGCTCCCCTGAAACCTGAGCCTGTAAACCTCTCCTTAAATGTCAGTGTCTTTGTTATGTCCCAGGCACAGGACAACTGAAGAATCACTGGTGAAACACACTTATGTCTGTGTCTAAGTTACATAGCTCTGTTAGATGTTTCCCCAGCTGTTCGAATCTTGCATGACACAACTTAATGTGACACATGTCACAATAGATGTGTTAAAGTTCGTATTTTATTCAGACTTTCTTAGCTTTTATTTAATGTTCTTTTCCACCCCAGGATTCCTTCATTCACGAGAACAGATTATTTTTATTTTTTTAATAAGCACTTTTGGGTGTCATGTCATCTCAGATGTTTTGTTTTCTCTAATTTATGATACTGTGAATTTTTAAAAAATTATTTATTTGCTCGTTTTTAGGCAGGATCCTGCTAAGTAGAGCAGCTGGCCGTGAACTGCTGGTGACCCTCCTGGCTCAGACTCCCGAGTGCTGGGATCATAGACGTGTGCAACACAACCTGCTGATACTTGTGATTTTAAGGAACACCACACATTGTGTATGATTTCTCTGAATGGTGACTTTTTTTTTCATGATCAGACTTCAGTTCTGTGTTTTGGGAAGATGTCCATGTCCTTCTCCTGAGGCTGTGCGGGCTCAGAGTGCTCTCTGGTTCCCTGGCTGGTGAGAGGCATGGTCAGAGACCCACTGAGCTGGTCCTGTTGTCCAGGCTCGGAAGAGCCCCAGGAAGCGCCACAGGCCGCCGGGTCCTGACTTGTCTTCATGAGCACACAGAACTCTTCTGCACGTGAGATTGGCCCTGGCACATTTCTTAGGTAGAAAATATGCCTTCTGAAGGTTAATTTGCATTCATTGATATGAATACGCATAAACATTTATTTGCTCAAGAATTATTTGTATTTCCTTTTCTCTAAGCCCTCAAATCTTATTCTTTGATAAGTTTTTATGGCTTTAATTTTTCATCTTGATGGTTATAGAAATTTCATTTATTTTGAAAGCTTACTTCTTATATCATTTCTAAAATATTTATTTCCTTTAAACTTTTTTACGCTGATTTTCAAGATGAAAGATATTTTGAGAACTCTGTGAGATCAAACTATCATTTTCATGGATTCTGTATTTTTGTTATATTAAAATTATTTTAAATTCTCAAATTTTATAAATAATTTAACATTTTAATATTGAATGAATTTGGATTATTATTGACTTCTAATATAACTATCTAACATCATACGGACTTTTTAAATCAGTTAAATTGTGCAATATACCAATCTTTTTTAGAAAAAATGCACTTAGAAAATGTAAACACAATTTCTAATTTTGGAACTTCTGAAAATATAAAATATTAATATAATCTAGCTTCTCTAAGTGTAGCCATTTAACATTTCAGAAGTTACTTAACCTTTTATTTGTATTTTTAGTAAAAATTTTTCTAAAATTAATTGATCCTTTCGGTGATATCTATTTTCTCCTACTAAAGTACAAAGCCAAACAAGGACTAAGTCACAGTGGGGGGCACAAGGTCACCTCGGGGTGCAAAGACCCTTACAGATGTCGGGGGCCCTTGCCCTTGCTTGGAGCCCACAGTCTCTGGAGCCTGCATCTCAGGAGCAGCTGAGTAGGTGTCAGCCTCTCTCCTCACAGCGAGCCACACTGGTCCACGGAAGTCTGGTCGCCCCACAGACCTCCACAGATGGGAGCTGGAAAAGTGGCAGGGAGGGGCCCTCCAGCCAGACACATCCTCAGGCTGTGTTTTAAGTTAATATGTAGCACGTAGTAGTATATAAATAGGTAGCAGTTGGAAAGTAGTACATAAGCAGATGTTGAAGGTGTCCGGATGTTATTCAACATTTGCTTTATGTAGTCAGAATAAGTTGGCCACAAAAAAAAAGTAAGCTTATGATGCCTTCCCTGAAGAATGCTTTCAGCTTTTGCAACATGCAGATGCTCGGATCCATAGGCCCTATCTTGCCTGTGAAGTTGAGGTGCTGGACCCTGCACCAGCTCTGTCTTCCCAGACAGTGTGTGGCCCTTGGAACCTGTGGCAACTCTGGCAAAATAGACTACAATTTAGACTACAAAATAGACTACACCAACTTAGGTGTAGAAACTAAAAAGATTTCAGTGTATTTAGTGGGTCAGAAAAGACTATCATTAAGAAGATTGTCACAACTTGAATATGTACTTTGAATTAGATAATAGCATCATATAGTGTTAAATTTCTTCAGTCGATAACTATACAATGATTCTGTCATTGTATGGATGTGACACTTCCTGAATGACAATTCTGTTGTAATTACGTAGAACAATGTTCCGTTATCTGGTGATTCATTCTGCAAACCTGAGGGGAAGCTGGCACTTGGCCTTTCTCTCGAGTCGGCCCAGGGAAGATTGTGTGTACATTTCTATGTGTTAACACTTTGCCACCGAGACTGACACACCACAGAGAGCAGAACGTGTTGCTGAAGACAAGCATTTGTGTGTTAAGAGAATTGTTTCGCTGGAGTGACAACCAGATTGAGGGCACTAACAAGGTCTGATAAATTATTTTTATTTTTATTTACAATGAAGCCCCAGAATAAGGTTCCACACCTTTAGGCATTGTAAACTCGTTCATCTCCTCCAACATGGCCTTTTTTCCCTAAAGACTCAGAGCAACAAGCGTACTTTACAGTTGGCAGAAGGGGAAACGCCCAGCAACTTTGCCAGCTTAGTTGCCATGGTGATAAATGGTTTAAGAAAGTCTCATTCATTTGAAAATATATTTAGAAATAATTGGGCCCAGTGAGAGAAATTGTCCTACATGCTCCCCGTGGTTGTGCTCCGACAGAGAAATCCAGGACTAACCTCGCAGCGATGAGGCCCTGGCAGGCAGCTCTGGTCAGCTGGCCGTTCGTCCCTTCTCAGTAGGACTGTGGACTGGATTTTAATGTTGCTTAGGAAGAAGTAAACGCTAGCGGCTCAGATGGGACGCGGGCTAGCCAGCCGCCGGCCGCTCAGTGGTCGGAGAAAAGCCGCGCCCACCACCGCGGATAAGCCGCTCAGGGCGGTCCTTCGTAAAGTGGGGGTGAGGAAACTGTTCGCTCAGGGGAGGCTCCCGAGGGTTAGAAAGTGCACGGAAGCCGTCAAAGGCACAATGTCCTGCACACTGTCACTGCGCGGCAAATGGCGAGTAGCCGGAGCCCAGCGGGAAGGTCTGCTTTGACTTCCACTCTCACTCATCCCCGTGTGGAGCAGTTCTCCCATCTTCACCCTCTGCTTGAGTTTATTGTAAACATCACACGCTTCAAATTTCCAAAATTAGACGTGTGGTGTTTCCTTACCTCTGAGCTTTTGTCCCAATTTCAATAAACGACACCACTATTTCTCTGAGAGCAGAAAACTTTGGATCATCCTTGATTTCTCCTTCTCCTTTAATCACTGTGGAGCAAATCCTCCTGACTCAGCCTCCTGCCTCTCTCTCTTACTAACAGTATGTTCCTAACCCTTCTGCCTAAACATCCACCATGCACCATCAAAGCTTTCTCAGTTTTATCTTTCACCCTGTCTTCACCTCAGTAGCAGTGAGAGTTGTAAAAGTATAAATTGCTTTCAAGTATTATAGTTACTTCACTTAAAATTTGCACCAAGTGTAGTGAAGCATGTCTGTCATCCCAGCACTGTTGAGGCTGAGGCAGGAAGATCACTGTGAGTTTGGGATACATAGTGAATTTGAGGCCAGCCTGAGCTATACTGAGACCCTCTCCAAAAAAGCTGAATAAATAGATAAATAAATAAGACAAAGAAAATGTGCATGACCCACTCTGACCTGTGAGGCCTCCACTTGTTCCAGCCTCTGCTCCCTCCCCCACCCCTTCTGAGCACTCCTTGACTTCAGCGCCGCCCCGGCCTGAGCATGATGCACACCAGAATTCACTCTTAGGAGAAGATCTAAGCGCAGCTCTGTAGTCATTTCCCAGGACTGCCTCCCTCCCCCAGCCCTCTGGCACCTCTTACAGAACTTCCACCTGAGCGCTCAGGGCCAGCCCGAGGGTCCCGCCTGTGCCTCTGTGTGCCGGCACAGCACGTGGCCCGGGGTGGCAGTCCGCCCCTCCTCAGGCTGGCCTCCTCGTGCTTTCCTCAGGGAATGCTGCTGGGGTCCCTCCCAGGGAAGTGAGAGAGTGAGTCTCGAACTCCGGGTGGGGGTGTGAGGGCTTGATTGAAAATGTGTCCCAAATATGAGCTCACACCTTGTGCTTGGAGCAGCAGTGTGAGAGGTGAAGCTTTGAGGATGTGTTTGATGATGCGTAGAATAATGCACCGGGGTCTGCAATCTGATAGCACTAATGGGCAGAAACTTTAGAGGAGAAGCCCTGTTCAGCACATAGGTTCTTGGAAGGGCGCCCACCTGCTTCTGCTCACTGCTGGGCAGGCAGCTCCGTCCTTGTCTGCGCCCTCCCCATGGGGTGCTTCCGCCTCATCACGGGCCGGGAAACAATGGGACTAACCATGGACTGAACCGCCTGGAACTCTAAGCCGCAGTAGATCTCTCCTCTCTGAGCCAGTTTTCTCAGGTCCTCAGAGTGGGGAGGACAAGCCGGCTGAGTCAGTGTCTACCTTTACTTCTTCCCATACGCACTTCCCTTCCCTGCCAGGCTCCCAGACGGAGGATTCCCGTGCACCCGAATGTAGGTCTGACTCTACCAGGTGCCCCTGCTGAATGTGGCTGCACGTGACACACGGCACTTCCGGACAGAAAACTTCAAAGGTGCCCTGAGAAGCGCTCTGTCCTTGTCCTCTCCGAAAGTCTCGGGGTGGGTCTTTAGAGGCCCTGGGGCTGGATTCTTCAGCTGAGAACCACCACCACCTGCTTTGACTATGACATACAAAAATGAAGTAGAGCTCCTTCACCTTGCTGAGCCCTGAGGGGTTTTACTATTGTGGCACAGAGTGGCCGATTCGGACAAATGGGATCTGGGATGCTGCCCACTTCCTCCCTGGGCGCTTCCTCGTGTGCAAGCATCCTGCTGGGCCCGGGGTAAGTCAGGGCCCTTCTTTTCCTTGTGGAGTGGGACCCGGAGCCCAGGACACAGAGCTCATCACTGCCTCAGTCTAGACCTCTCTTTCCGGTGTCAGTTTCCAGTGGAGTGTGTGGGCAGGCTCAGGATTCACATGTGGCTGAGGGTAACTTCTAGTTTTATTTTTCTGGCCATGAAGTAAATCACAGAAGAGAGGAAAAGGCTGAGATGATTACTGGCAGTTACAATCCCAGTGTTCTTCGAACACTTCCAGATTTGCATGGAAACATGGCCAGCCTGTTATTTGGCTGGGAGCACTGGTGGCAGCTCGGTAACGGGCAGAACAGCCTCACGGTGCCAGCTCTGCTCTGCACATGTTCTCAGGGAGACACAGCCTAGCGTCTGCTGGCCAGAATTCTGCAGGCGACTTTCTCAAAGGTGGAGCCGTTTGGGATCACGCCTGGGCCTCTGGTTAGCTGCACCCGATCTTTGCATGGGCGTTTCCCTCCATCTGTGATGGCTGCTCATCCTGACCACAGCTTCATGGCGCTTGCTTGTTCCCATAAGCTCCGCTGCTGGGTCTCTCACAAAGCAACGCTGAGCAGCAGCTGGAAATTCACACATCACTTTTCCAACTTAAAGAAAGCCATTCCCTCCAAGCCATCTGGAAGCTGGCTTCTGACTTATCTCAAGAAATAAGATACAACCTGGTCCTTCTGCGAGGTTAAGAGTTGGGGGGATGCACTTCCTCATGTTTCCTCACCAACGTTGTCCTGCCCCTTCTGTGCCAGCCGGGTACCGGTTAGTCTTCCTGGCCTTCCTGCCCACCCCATACGGTGGAAGCCTTTGCACATAAGAATGCTGGGTGCAGAGCAGCCTGCAAGCTCATCAGGGCCACATGTTAACCAGGATCTACCACAGGACCAGAGCTCAGATTCTGCCCAGAGCTCAGGGGCTAACTGTGTCCTAGTAAGTCATCTGTTCTAATAAGTCATCCCACGAGTCACACACATGACTAAACAAATGCCAGGAGAGCTGGAAAGCCAACAGATGCCCTGACACTGTCTCCCCACAGCCCATGGCACTCCGCAGCTCCTGAGCTACACACGGCCTGGAGACACGTTCTGAGTGTCGGGAAAGCTGGACAGTGTCGTCCAGGGTGTGGGAGGAGTAAGACCAGACTTCCGTAATTTGAGGCCAGGCTTGGTTCTATGATAACAACCATGCATGTGTCCGTGAAGGGGAGGGAGAGAGTTGCCTTGTAACAGGAGCCACAGGCTGTATCGTCAACATGGACATGGGACTCTCAGAATGAAAACAGGGTTAAAATGGAGGACAAGGCCACGCCCGAGCTCTAAGCATCTTACAGCAGGGGAGGGAAACCAGAGGACAGTGCTGGCAGACGAATGTCCACACAGAGGGACTCCATTGTTCCTGTGTGAGTGTGGCTCATCCTGCTGGGCCTCCAGGCCATCCAGTGTGGACAGCACCTTTGTGGGCAGAAAGGATTGAGAATGCTCAAGATAGAGTCATAAGATGTATCCATAGGAGGGGTCGCTAACTTGACTTTGGAAAAACGGAAAAGATAGTGTCAGCTAGGCACACTCAGAGAAGGAAGACATTATAGCGAAAAATTCAGCCAGCCATGTGGTGCATGCACTGGAAGTTGAGGCAGGAGGGTTGCTAGTTCAAGCCCACCTTGGGCAACGAGAGACTTAGCCAGGCACTGACACAAGTGTTCTGGTGTCCTGCCAGAAAAGGGCGGGCAAGAAGCCGAAGTGGAAGGCACATAGCTCAGCTCGGGCTGGGCTTGTCTGGGAACTTTCCACTTCTAGGATTCAAAGGCCATCCTATTGTTGGCAACAGACTATCTTGTTTTTATGCAGTGTTTTATAATATTGTCCTCGGCCATCTTATTTCAACTTTGATTGTAACTTTTATTTTCATTCCAGCTTCTGTTGATAGTAGGAGGCAGAGGAGGTGTGTGGTATGCGGCTGTTCCCTCAGTGACTGCTACCCTCGAAGGCTGTGCCCGTGAGGTTCCCTTGGAGACACAAAGGGCCTGTGTACAGCTATTTGATGCCAGCTGTGGGAACTTAAAAAATTTCCTAAAGCTCTGTACACCTCGCTCTTCCCATCTGAGAAATGAGGGGTAATACTATTTCTATGAAGGCTCATTGTTAGGGTTAAACAGTGTCACATGCAAAATACCCGCCAGACTGCGCTCTGCCCAAGCCAGAATGGCCGCTGTTCGTAGAAGTGTCGTCACTGCAGCCGAGGATGAAGGAGAATGAGCCAGGAGGAGCAGCGGAGGCCTTTCTAGAGGCAAGTGACCAGTGGCTCTGAGTGGGTTGAAGGTGCCATGTCCCAGAGACGATCCACCCACTGGTTCCATCCATGTCAAAAGTGCCAGAGCCACAAAGAGCAGACATTGGACAGCACCTTTGTCAGCAGCACAGACAGCATTAGGCTATGAGATCAATGACACTACGTTCCTCCCCACAGCGCTCTGCCTTGGGTGTCCCCATGTCACTGCCCCACTTGCACATGAGCAGACTAAGGGCCGTTGCTCCTGAAGTCAGGCCAGTAACACGAGGCAAAGTCTGCATCAGAGCAAACCAAGGCCAGGCTCTCTTTCCGCTCTTCTTTCAGTACTGAGAACCGAATGCAGATGTGTTCCACCACCAAGCTACATCCTGTCCTAGCAGCCATTATTTTGAGACAGAGTCTTTCTGTGTTGCCCAGGGTGGACTTGAACGTTTGATCCTCCCATCTTGGCCTCCTTCAATGCTAAAATCCCAGGCTGGCACCATCACATTTACTGTAGGCCTTTTCTGCTGCAGAAATGCACAGTCTGCAGCAGTTCTCCTGGTGCGTCCCACCAGCCACGGGGCATCCCTGGAGACCTTGTTAGAAATGCAAATCCTGGACCCTGGCCCTCAGTCTGCTGAATCAGAAACTTGGACCGGGCCCGGCAGTCTGTGCTTGAAACAAGAAATGAGATGTGGGAGGGTGAGCTCAGGGCAACGGTAGCAGAGAAGAACAGTTAGAGGTTTTGAGTTAGGGACAGGGTGTGGGGTGGTAGAAGGAGACCTCGAAGAAGAGTCTCTGGGGAGGGACAGGCACAAACGGAGGTCCAGGCAGGAAAGGAGGGTGCACTGGAGGAAGGCTGGGACAGGCAGAGGGGCCCAGCGCCAGGGGAGGTTGAGGGTGAGAAGACCAGGCTGTGTAAGAGCTGCTCCTGTTCTCTACCCAGGGCAATGACTGGTTCAAATGTGCTGCGGTAAGCACGACTCTGGCCGGACCCAAGGAGCTGGGAGCCAGCCAGAGGCCGAGTGCCAGGCCAGTGTCCCGCTGGGCAGAGGGCCCAGTCTCAGTCCCTGAGACCTGGCGCTCCCCAGGAGTGGTGTCCATCTAGGAGGACAGTGTCCTCCATGTGCAGAAAGAGCAGGCGGGGCTGAGAGGAGGGCCTGCTTCTGTGCCGGCTGGGACATTGCAGGGACAGGCTGCACACACTGCTTTATTCAGAGGGCACACATCCATCTGGGGCCCTGCCTCGGGCACCAGTCTCCTTCTAAAGGCGGCTTCTAGGTTCTTTCTGTCCTGAATGAAGAATTGGTCAAAACACGCATAAACAGTGGCCAGGTTTCACATTTATTAAAAGTAGGAAAAGAAACAGGCTCTGTAGAGCAAGTCTGGGCCCAGTACAATTAGGAAAAAGATTTTTTTACAAAAAGCCCAATAGCTTAGGGTAAGCAATCCCTAAAAGACCGCAGCTAAGCTTGAAGGCAACAATCAGTCACAGCCAGGTCACCCTATCAAAACCCTGCTCAGGCTCTGAGAAGGCCACCTGCCCGCTCTGAGAACGGCTCCTAGTTCTAGGACTGGGAGGCCGCACCTACTTCCCAGCTAGTCTTGGCCACACCCTACTTCTGGGTCCCGCTGCAGCCTTTTAAGAACATGGGGGGGGGGGTGTAAAAGCAGGGCCTTCACATTGGGGTATACTCCCAGTCCTTTTTAACCCTTTTTTATTTATACTTTGAGAGACAGTCCAGCAATTCACTAGTTTCTCCAGGCTGGGCTTGAACTTACATCCACCAGAGGCTCCCATAGTGCGGGGACTGCGGGCCGCACCACTGAACACGAAGAGAGTCCCCGTGCACTGTCGCTGGCTCCTGAAGCTTACCTTTACTCTTTGCTCTGTGCTCGTGACACTGTAGACCAGTCCAATATGCCAGCCCCTTGAGCGGGTCACAGACGCCGCCCCACCCCTGAATCAGTGGCCGTGGGTCCTGGCTTCTCTCTGCTTTCTGATGACCTGTGCCTGGGCTCCTGAGTGCAGCTCTGGACCTGGGCCCGAGACGCATCTTGGCTTGGTCTCAGAGCTTGGCTGTAGCTCTTCTAGCACAGCTGCTGCAGGCATTCCTTTGGCCAGGGAGGGTAACAACTTTTGTGCTAGCCTCTGGCATTCAAATCTGCCATAAGACCCAGCCAGCTGTCAGCAGGACCTGCAGATTTTGACAGTAGTAACCACGTTGGTCCGGATATCAGATTTGCTAACAGTAAGTGGCCATCTGCTCTGGCCTCTGGTTGTAGTCTCATCTAAACTCTCCTCTGCCTGCTGCACTCCGGTGTTAGGCTCTGACCTGTTGTCTTCTCCAGGTGTGGTTTATCTACTTCCCAGATTATCCCCGGGGAAGAATGTGGTCTTCCCCTTCTCCGCCTCTGGCTTCCTCATCCATCCAGCACTGTGGATCCTGGAGAGCTTGCCTGATTCTTGTCCCAACTAGGACAGGGCTCTGGGGAGAAACAGGTGCCCGGCAGGTTGCGTCTTCTCGCTCCCTGGCCTGCGGATTGCTGTGGAGGGGAGGCCGAGGTGAAAGAGGACCTGAGGGGTGGTCCGGTGCTCGGTGCCCTTCCAAGTACTTCTGATCCAGTGATGCTAAAGACCGAGGCCAGTACATTCAAGAGCCTCTTTCCTTTTTTATAAGGTACCCTTGCTTGTAAGTGAGAAATGCTCTGTGAGAAAGGAGCTACTTCAGAGTAGCGTGAAATTAAGACATTAGAGGCGTCTTGTGTAACTTCTTTTATCCCTCAGCCCGTCAGATGAATTATAATCTTCTGACAATTAGGGATGTCCAAGTAAGGACTGAGCTCATTTAATGGAGTATTTGAGACACAGCAGTCTCAGGAATCACAGGCCTCATCATCCCCTGCTGCTCCCTGAGCTGCACTGATAGTAACTTGGCCCCTTCTTTGGGGGACTGGAAGTCTGGGGGACGTGGGAAGCTTGGCCTGGCCTGGGGCTGGACCATGGACACCGGGCTGGTAACTCCACAAACCCTCTCAGTGAGAAGCACCATCCTTTCTGGGTGCTGCAGGCCAGGCCTCCACCTCATCGTGCATTCATGAGCACACACTGGCACTGAAGGGACTGGGCTCGGAAATGCTGGTCCACCCTGTATCCCCTGCCTGGACCACAAGTGTCTTCCCTAGGCCCCTGCAACTGTCCCCAAACTGACCTCACTTCCTCCTGTACCCTTGACCATGTTTTCTGCTTTAACATCTTTTGGCAACATCCTCTTGTCTGGAGGTTTAGTACTGGCCTTGGCACCGAACCCTGTCTTCTTTCAACCAGGCCCCGTTATGTGACACCCTCTGCTCATCCCTCTTCAGCCTCTGACCTGCATTGGTGAGACAGAAATGACAGTAGGTCTTACCTGATATGAGCAAATTCAGACAATGTGTGTGAGGTGTTTAGCAAGTGCCCAGCACGTAGCCATGGCAACCCCTAGGCTCTGGCCAATGAGCGTCACTATAGCCTAGAGGAAGTTGTGGTGGTGGGTGGGTCTGTGCAGGGGGCCAGAACAGGCCTGCATTAGATTCGAATTTTACTGGCCTTATGAGTTTACAGAATTTCTTACCTTCTTAGTGCTTGTGTTTCTTTATCCATAAAATAGGCATGAGAAGTAGGCACCAGTGGCAGAGTTGAGAATGCCATGAGTGGACCCACAAGAAGGCCATGGGACGATGCCCAGCACATATGGTGCTTGCACTGCTCCTGACCAGCACTCATGTCTCACGTGTGCAGAGCTTCTCTAACACCAGAAAGGCTGGGAATTCACGGGGTGCCGTGCTCTGCAGGGTCCTCAAGGACAGAACCTCAAGTATTTATCCAAATTTGACATATCAGGGATTACACATTTAACAGTACTACTTTAGCTACTATAGGTTCTACTAGGCACTATTCTATTCGGTACTATTAGGTTCTTGGAAGGAATGAACAAAGATTATCATCAACACTTTATTGAACCATGGGTCAGGCTACTTTTGCTTCTTCATTAAACTCAGTGATCCCACTGCATTACGTAGCGTGTGTCTGACCAAACCTCTCCAATGCACATGAAGCCTGGCCTAGTGTCACCCTGGACAATGTGCTGTGACTCCCAGTTGAGCATTACTAGTGGGGTCCCTGGTGGTTGCTTACTAGGGGGCAGCTTGTCAGATGCATGCCAATTTCAAGATCTGGGCCTCAGACCAGATATTTTAGCCTCAAAAGTATTATTGGCTCACTCAGATACAGTCACTCTCTGCAATAAATTTTTTGAGTAAATACAAGAGTACCAATTGAATTACATCAACTTATCACATAATAATAGGGACTTTAGGTGGTTTTTAGGGTTCCTTCTTATCAGCGTTAGTAATAACAATAAAATAGCTGTATATTATTGAGCATTTATTATGTGTACCATGTTGCCTACATATAATCTAATATAATGTTAAATCCAAGAGACACTTACTTTAACCCTATAGAAGACAGAACTGAGTCCATGATAGCTTAAATAATTGTCCTGAGGTCATAATACCCAAGAACATTCTTTTAGGATCTTGGCATCCTGGGGGCCGGAGTCATAGCAACTGTGTTGAGCTTCAGCCTCAGTGAAGGGGAGAGAGCTCTCAACTGTTCTTCATGTTGCTTCTACACCGAGTCTAGTGACGCCTCTCACCTGCTTGGGTAATGAAGAAGCCTATCTGCCCTGCTTTTCCTTAAATCACACTGCAAGCGCTCTCTCAAGACAACTGTTGCTATTGATGTGGCCCGGGGTTCCCTTTTTGGACATTACCAAAAGCAAAGTCTCATTAGTGCCTTTTCATGTTTTTTTCAAACAGCCTCCACCTTCCTCTCGCAAGATCCCTGGTACCTCTGGTATCACAGAGGTTTTTCTCAGGACCGTCTGTCGGCTCACTGTTGTCTGCCCTTCTAGAACACAGCAGCTTCCTGGTGCGTCCGCATACCCCTCATCTGTTAACACGCACTCGTCTTGTGTGCCTGACATTCACTTGACAGCCATTGACAGTAAATCAGGGAAACACAATTGTACACAAACAAGAACAGGGTCCTGTAATTAATTCATTTAACAAACATTTATTGCAAAATCAAAGTGCACTACATATCAGGGCAAGGACAGTGAGATTTATACCAAAATTGGACATAAATCTACTCTAGTGATTTGGAGTTTACTAGCAGATAAAATGTGCATAGAGTGATACATGTAACACCAGCTAGATGGTGAGCTGTGAGGTCAGTGCGGACGAGGTGCCGCAGACACAAATTAAAACCCCGTGAGTCTCCTCAATGCACCCCCACTTTGACTGTTTAATCAGAACTTTAATGTGTGGATGAATCATTATTTGCTAGGCTACTTTTATCAAACAAGGTAATTTTGAAAAAAATAGCTCTCCTTCATGTATCTGAGTCTATTCATTCTTCTGACTGTCAAATAAACAACTTCCCCAGAGATCACATGAGCATGGAAAATGGAAAAGACCGAACATGACTTTAAAAAACATCCTTAGGTGAAAAGTCAGTATGGACTCAAGACTAACAGTTACACATTAACTATCTCACTTAACTTCTCAGAAAGTCGTCTGTATGGTGAGGATAATACCAGAAACTTGAAGTCAAACAAGTTAAATGTTTCAAATAGTAGAAAGCATCTGAAATTGGGTGCATTATTAACACAACTACATGAAAATTCTGAATACATATATGAGAAAACAAAATTTCAGCTCAAATAGCAAAATCCCTTGAGAATATCAGTGGGAAGGTCATCACTGTATATTTAGGATGGCTCTTTCAGATTCATTTGTGTTTTCTCCAGGAATGCTTTGTGCTACTGACACGATTTACCTTTTTTCTTGTTAAAACTGCATGCTACATTTACTTTTCTACAAACACTCTGGGTACACAGTGATTTGCTACTTTTTAAGCTTTGCTTAAAAGTTCATTTATCTCAGTAGAGCTGATCTTGTGAAAAGCACAGAATGCAGCAGCTAATGCCAGCAGCTAATATCAGCAAATAATATCAGCAGCAATAACATTAAGCTTTGCTTTATCTCTTAGAACTCATACTCTGGCTATATGAAACATTCTTGTATTTCTTAGTAACAACAGCATCTCAATGCATGCCTTATCTTACATTAATCAACTGAGTACTGCATCATTCATCCAGGACATAGCTTAGTAACTACCATAGTGGGACCTTGTCCACTGAGAAACAGTTCTGAGTAACGGTTGATGCACACTCTCACACCCTTGCACAACTCACATCCTCTCCATTGTCTTTTATATTTGGAAATAGAACCAAGTATTTGTCAGTAATTTGATTTCAACCTTTTTCTATTCTTAATATACCAAAGGAATGAAGAGTTTTATGACTCTTCCCTCTGGCCTATTCAAATTTTTAATAAAGGAACTTTCACTTCATTGTTAATTTTATTTTCAACCATTTTTTATGTTACATTTATAAATGAAGACAGAGAAAGATGGGCTACAGTTATCTGTAAAATAACTTGTAATATATCCATAGGCAACTGTATTTTTTTTTTAGGTTTTTGGAGACAGGGTCTAGCTTCGTGGTTCAGGCTGGCCCTGAGCTCAGCCTCAAACTCACATCACAGCAATCCTCCTGCCTCTGCCTCCCGAGTGCTGGGATTACAGGCGTGAGCCACCACGCCCGGCACTGTGGTATGTGGTACTGGTTGCTGCTGGGTGTGAGTCTCCACACCCAGTATTGTTATGTGGTTACCGAGATCGAACCCGGGTCCTTGCGCTTGCAAGACAGGCGCCAGAACCACTGAGCTAAATCCCCCGCCAGACAGGCAACTGTATTTTGATAGTCCCCATGCTGCGTATTCTTCCTAACTCTTCTCTGAAGACTAAGGTGAAACACACCCTCACTGTGAGTTGTCCCTTCCTGTCTCAGTAGAGCTGATTTTGTGAGAAGCACAGAATGCAGCGGCTAATGCTGCTAATGCCCCCTCCCTGGGCCATGTGTTCATGAAACGTGGGATCAGACCAAAAGAACTCCAGTCCCAAGACTTCCTGAGCCTTGGTCAGTTCTTTCCAGACATTAATACAGAGGGAATCAGCATCATTCTGCAGTGTGTGTGTGTGTGTGTGTGTGTGTGTGTGTGTGTACATGACTCTTCCCACCTCACAGTCATAGATTAATAGTACCAGTACTGGAAGTAATACATGGTAGTGGGGGGAATTATCTTCCCAGGTACCAAGTAGTATAAGCTAGAAAATTATTTTTAAAAATTTAAGTGCATAAGAAACTGACCAAAAGTAGGCAACAACATGAAAAGATTTACTAAAGATAACTGATCTGTTGAATGTTTGTGACCTTAACTGTGACCACTCCAGTTCTTCCCACTCATAGACCACTGAAGCCTACAGTTTGACCAAACAGGGTAGACTCTGTTTGGAGTGGGTTTCAGAGCAGACAGAGGATTTGCAGGAGAATTTTAGAAATGGGAGTCCTAAGATCTGTGGAAGAACAGACAAAATGTATACGAGTTCATTCAGCACCTGGTAGATTGATGAGCCACAGAAACCATCAACCACTTTTTATGTTACATTCATAAATGAAGACAGAGGACCTGTGTGAGACCAGGCAGCACAGCTAGCCCTGACACATGCAGACATGCTGCTGTCTTTGAGTACTCTTTTCACAGTTACAGGTGCTAAGTTACCAAGACTAGAAATATCAAGGGTTGATAATTCATTAGTCAGCTAGAATCCTGGGGTATGGTTAATGAGAATGTAAAGTTGTGTAACAACTTAGGAAAATGTGTTGGCAGTTTCTTAAAACATCAAAACTAAATTTACTATGTTACTCAACAATTCTGCTGCAAACACACACACACATACACACACACACAGAGGTTAAAATTAGTTTTGTACTGTCTAGTAATTTCTATAATTAAAAGAAGGGAGATAGCTAAAAACTTCCAATCTTTAATTTTAAGTCCCACTTTATAATTTTTAATATATTTTTATTAACTCAGTTAATTTCAATTTCTGCCCAGGTATCTCAAACTATGTTTCAACCTCTGTGAGAAGCATAAAAGTGTCTGTGCAGAAATGGGTTGATGCTTTGACCTCAGATATGCTCTTTTATTAATATTACCTATTGAGAATTTAAGTTATTAGATAAGAGTATTGGCCTATTCTGATTGCAATCTTCTATGACTTCCTATATCTTTTCATCTGCATTTTGCAAGTATTCTCTACTGTATAAGATAAAGTTATAAATAGCCAATGTCCTATGAAGTACATTTTGGTCATATCAGACAAAATTTGGCTGGCTTTCTTAGTTTAGCATCCCTAGTTGCTCTGTGGAATATTCTGGGACTCAGAGGAGATAGCACCTGTTAACTGCCACCACAGCTGAGGCCAACCACCACCACGTCTGACTGTGGGGCTCCTCTGATCAACATGTAGAAAGCAAAACTAGATAGAACCGGAGGTCATGTTAAGCAAAGTAAGCCAGACACAGTTTATCCTACATGATAAATCTAAAATGTGGATAAATGAGTGAATAAAGCAAAGAATGGATGACAGAACTGGAAAGGAGACTTTTGGAGATGAGGAAAAAACTTGGGAAATGGGGATCCATCAAGAGATGCTACGTGTGTACCAACTTCCTAAAATAAACACACCCGCCTGTATTATAAACATACACTGATAAAAGGAAATATATGAGGTGTAGAATATGAAAAAGAGATTAGCTTAAATATCCTTTTCTGAAAAATATAAAGGATAGAATTTCTCAGCGAACATCTTTGTGCATGGGTCATTTCAAACCTAAAACCAAGACATAGGTTCTCTGCTGTAAGAAGTGATTACTGTGAAGTGTGAGACTTTGCCTGGACCACTCCAAAATTCTTCAAAGGACAGAGGATGTAGCACAGTGTCTGAAAAAACATGTGGAACTTGATGCTTTGCTTTATTTCCTGCAGGAGAGGCACAGCACAATTTATCCTGCACAGGTGGTTTTCGTGTATACTTTCAATTGTTTTCATTTTTCAAGAAAGAAGAAAAAGTTTAAAATTTTTTATCAGTAATTAGATAAAGAGAAAGCCAAGCCACACAGCCTGACTTACATTATTTTAAAGGCAGGTGGGAAATTATATTATGGAAAATCATATCATGAATAAGCTGAGTTTTAAAAAATGAGAACATAAAATTATTGCAAGACTAGAGATGAAATTTAAAAAGAAATAAAAATGGTTGGCATGAGGAAATGAGATGAGCAAATCTAACACTTGAGTTTTTAAAGTTTATGTTTTAATGGACAAATTGAAATTCAGAACTTTGAGTTAGGAGCATAAAGGTCAAATTTAAAGTGTTATTGTATGATGCACAGAAAATGACAGAAAGATTAAAATGGTAAAAAGGGAGGTAATAGACACAGATGCAATCTAATAATTATTTATTTTTGTAGAGTTAAATCAAAGCAATTAAAATAGAAATCATAACCCAAATATATAACTGAAGAAAACTCGAGTTGAAAGTGTAAATCAATATACAGATATTATAAAGGAAAATGAAGACAAATTCACTGAATATTTTAAAGAAAAATGAATTGTGAAGAAATAAATATTCTAAATCCACTTTAACAATAAAAGAAATAATCAGATACACAAATATTAGGAGGATTAGATGCAAAAGGGAAAATCTGAGGTAAATGTGGATTCAAATTATAAGCAAGAAGGCTGCCCTCTAACTCTTAGTGAAGGTACGAAATAGTAGAGCTATTTTGGAAGACAGTTGGACAGCGTCTTACAGTGTTAAACACAGCTGTCTCCTAAGATCCAGTAATGGCACGTCTAAGTATATGTCCATGTTTGAAAGCTTCTGTCTGTACAAAACTCTGCACATGAACATATATACCAGCTTTATTCATCACTCCTAACACTGGAGAAAGCAAAGCTGTCCTTCAATAGATGAACACATAAACAAATTATAGCACATAGGGGAATAGTTTCAGCAACTAAAAGTAAAAGAGTTGTCAAGCCACAAATGGCACAGATAGTTTTTAAATGCATGTTTCTAAATGAAAGAAGTCAGACTCATAAATATGAATGTCATATGATTCCAATAATACGACATTCTGGAAACGGCAAAACTATATAGTGACACAAGATCACTAGTTTCCAGACTTATGGAAGGAGGGGCAAAGGCTGAATAGGAGAAAAACAGTAGACAGTTTAGGATGACAAAGTTATTGCTATGCACCAGAGAACCCAGAAAGTTTTGCAGCACAGAGAGTGAACTTCAATATCTACAATAAAAATAAAAATCACTCAGAATGACAGAGACCCCAAAGATGGGATCTCACTGGTGAGAGTAGAGAGACAGATTCTGAATTAAATGACTCTGGAAGTGAATAGTCTGTAAGAGTGAAGGCGGATGAATCCCCCAAGGGTCCAGGCTAAGGCCACCATTCATATTCATCTTAACTTGACAGCTGCGTCGGGGAGAGGCAGGCCCCACTAGAGAAGAGGCCACAGCTAGAGTGAGGTCTCAGCTAGAACGAGCATAGGGCTCAGCTCAGAAGCTGGAGACATTAGTAAGAATTCATGTCGAGCTGAATATTGATATAGATAGTTAATACTTACATAGTTCTTAAATCAGACGCACAAGCTTAAATACCACATGGTTTCTTTTATATGAGAAACCCCACTTATAAATAAAGAGAAAAATAAAGGATAGACAGAAAATAAGAGATAGATCTTTTTCAAAGTGTTATGGCTTACATCTAAATGTACCCCAAAAGCCTCATGTGGTCACATGTGGGGAGTTTCAAAGGCAGCTGGATTAGACTGTGAATGTGGATTAAGGGTGTGATGATGAGTTTAAGGGATGAGTGATGGAATCCCACTTGTTGTTGTGCTTTTGGGGGTAGCGGAAACTCAGACCAGTAGGATAAGTGCGCAGTCACCACCCAGGCTCCAGAGATTTCAGAGAACACTTCTGCTTTTATTGCAAGATACATACATTTATATAATAAACGGTAAGGGGCGTAACCATACGGGTCAGATCAGGTTGCAGACTTGTTGAAGCACGCAAAGAGGCCGGTGGTTTGGGACGAGGGAGGAGTCACAAATAAGGAGGCAGGGCTGAACTCCAGCCCAGCCAAGCCTGGCTTTCACCTTCACCACCCTAGGCATTGGTGGCACCAATCAATAGGCTGACAGATGGAAAATGAAGGGAGCGGGGAGGGTGGGCCTGCAGCTGCTCACTGCCCTGGCTGTTTGCTATCTTCCTGCAGACCACACCATGGACTGTTTCTCCCGTGGGTCTCTCTACCACGCCACCTTTCTTTGGTGCCAGCGGACTATGAAGGGAAACCTCTACAGACTGTGAGTTCAAATAAATCTTTCTTCTTTTAACTTTGTGCCACAAGTATTTTATTTTGGCAGCAAGAAAAGTAACTAAGTCAAAAAGGATAAAGGATCATGAGATGAAAAAAGGGAAATAGGCGGAGAAAAAGGCAGAATTTAAGATGCATTATGTACATATACCAGTGCACCGCAAGAAATGTCAGTATTGGGCTGGGGAGTTAGCTCAGTGGTTCCGGCGCCTGTCTTGCAAGCGCAAGGACCCAGGTTCGATCCCCGGTAACCACATACCATACTGGGCGTGGAGACTCACGCCCCACAGCAACCAGTACCACATACCACAGTGCCGGGCGTGGTGGCTCACGCCTGTAATCCCAGCACTCGGGAGGCAGAGGCAGGAGGACTGCTGTGATGTGAGTTTGAGGCTGAGCTGAGGGCCAGCCTGAACCACAAAGCGAGACCCTGTCTCAAAAAAAAAAAAAGAAAAAAAAAAAAAGAAATGTCAGTATTACATACTACAAAGACAAACTAATAAAAGCATAGCCCTCAAGAGCTGCAGGTGTCTGATGGTGAAGGGCTGCTCCCCCAGTGTTCACGGGAGCAGAGTGTGCTGTGTTAGACATCACACCTTGTGCACCAAAGAATGACTGAACTGTGGGTGAGCAACTAAATAAATGAGAAAGTAAGATCCACAGCCCACCCTTGGGAACACACCGACACTGTTCCAGATACTCACATGTGAATTTGTAGGTGTTTGCATATTCATGGTTTTGTGTGCACATGTGCGCTCTCTTGCTCTGTCAGCAGAGATCCCGTCACATTCATGTCTGCAGCTAGTGCTGAGGTCTTGGTTTCTAATCCAATTTCCAGCAGAAAGCACCAATGCCAACACTGTGATGGCTGGAAGTACACATACTAAGAGCAAGATATGTCCTACCACAAAGTGAAAAAAGGCTTTAGAACAGCAAAAACAAGAGAAGAAAAACGGAAGGACTTGACCAAGAAGATTGTTGGGGTAAGTGGAGCAACATCTCACTACTTCAGATTAACCGTGCATACCACAACAGAGAAGTGGTTTTCTTATTTTTGGGCTTTGAAAGGTGTTTGTTTGTTTTGTTCTGTTTTGTCCAGGACAAGTAAAATCTAATATTTTAGAGCATATTGGGTGACTGGTTGCGAGCATTCATTATATGCTTCATAAAAAACTAGAAGGGAGATTTGAAGCTTCTTAAGAAATAATAAATATTTAAGCAGATAATAAGACTACATATATTGACTTGATCATTACACATTGGATACATGATGCATCTCACTGAAACCCCCAAATATGTATAATTGTTATGCCAATTTTAAAAATTGAATGTAATAATCAAAATTTCAAAAGTGAAAAAAAACAGTGAAAAGAAACAATGCTCATATTTCCAAACTTTTTAAGTAACTACTTTCTCCAAACAGATGAAATGCTTTAAATTTATTTAAAGCTACACATAAAAGTGATTCTAAACTGTCTAAAGGCAGAGACAAACTATAGTTCCTTAATCTGTTAAATATCACAAGTAAAATAACTACAGCTTACTTTCTATAACATGTTAAGTGATTGATTCTTATGACCCAGCTGACTTCTTTCCAAAAATACAGGAATGATGGTATACAGAAAACTCTGCAAATTTCTCATCATTTTGACAGAGAATTATGTTTACATAAGTAGTAAAAACAGGGGGGCTGAGGATTTAGCTCAGTGGTTCCAGCGCCTGTCTTGCAAGTGCAAGGGCCTGGGTTCGATCCCCGGTAACCACATACCATACTGGGTGTGGAGACTCACCCCAGCAGCAACCAGTACCACATCCCACAGTGCCGGGCGTGGTGGCTCACGCCTGTCATCCCAGCACTCGGGAGGCAGAGGCAGGAGGATTGCTGTGATGTGAGTTGGAGGCTGAGCTCAGGGCCAGCCTGAACTACAAAGCGAGACCCTGTCTCAAAAAAACCTAAAAAAAAAAAGGTAGTAAAGACATCCATAATCCTTTAAGAAAATGTCTATTGATCTGCAATACAGAAAAGGCATTCTAAGATTGCAGGGAAGTGCAGAGCTATGAGACCCTGCATCAGAAAATCAGAGGTTCCCAGTAAAGAGCCTAAGGGTCTAAGTATGGCAGAAACAAGAGCAAACCAAAACCAAATTCAACAGAAGGAAACAAGGAATGATAAACAAGTTGGATAAGCCTTAGATAACTAACCAGAGAGCAAAGACCCAAATCAGTTTGATTGCAGATGACAAGGGACTATTACAGCCAACTACATTCTGATAAATTAAACTATCTCAAAAAATGGATAAAGCTTCAGACGTATCTAATGCACCAAAATTTAACCAAAAGGACATTAAAAACTATAAACAGATAAATAGAAAGCGATGAGATTGAAGTACTATAGTAAAATAAGAAGTCTCTTCCTAAAGAAAAAACCAGGTCCAGACAGATCCATTGGACCAATATCCTTGATGGACACAGATGCAAATTCTTAATAAAAAACTTGTAAAACAAATTCAACCATGCATTAAAAAGATGACACGTCATAACCAAGTTGGTCTTATCCCAAGTATTTAAAGATCATTCAGTGTGAATAACTCAATAATATTATACAAAATATAAGAAGAATCAAGAATAACAAGGGATTTAGGCAAAAGAAAAATAAAAGGGATACAAATAGAGAAGGAAAAATTGAAATTGTCCCTATTTTCAGAGGATCCAATCCTAAATTGAGAACTGGGAACTCTCCCAAAGATGTGGATCTCATAAACACAGTAAAGAAATAAACCAAATATACATTGAAAAATCATTAGCTTTTGTATATACCACTATTGAACTAACAGAATTCACATTAGCCTCAGAAAAGACTGAAATATCTAGGAATCAACCTAACCAAATAGGTGAAATAAAAATTGCATAACACTGCAGGAAGAAACTGAAGAAAACACTTCAAGATGAAAGATCTCCCATGTCTATGAATCGGCAGCAGCAATGTTGTTAAAACAGCCATATGGCCAAAGCCATCTAGAGATTCAATGGGTCTCATCAGAATTCCAGTGACAGTCTTTACAGAGCTAAGGAACACAACCCTACCATTCATATGGAGATACAAATGGCCCAGAACAGCCACAGAAATCCAGAACAACACTGGAGGCATCAGAAAAGCCGAATCAAAATGCACCATATAGCCAAAGTAACAAACACAGCATCATGATAGACTCATAGACCAATGGGCTAGAATAGAGGTCAAGGTGTGGCAGGCACAGTGGATGTGGACCATCTGCCCGCAGCTCCTACCTCTCAGCTTCACAAGTTAACCTCTCCTAACAAGGTAATCTTTCCTCCTGTAAACTGGAGGTGACAGCTACCTGACTGGATTAGTGCAACAAGTAGAGAGATCTATGGATCTATAAAACAAGCACTGGACTATACCATATAATTCCTACTGGATGAATTTTTGTTCTTTTGAGACAAGGTCCTGCTGCATAGTCCAAGCTGGCCTTGAATTCACAATGTAACTCAGGATGGCCTTGAACTTGCAGAGACCCTAATGCCTCCCAAGTTCTTGGATTATAGATGTGTGTCGATGTGCTTGACTCTTCAATAAATTTTATCCTCTTCTCTTTTCCATCTCAATTTCCCACTCCCTACAAGGGCCTCCAGCCAGTCTTGGGCCCTCCCTTCCTTTACTGTACAGAAATACCAGTGCGAGTCCTCACAGAAAAGCTGACAACTCCTCTGCAGCATCAAAATGACCAACACAAACACCACACCAGAGTCAGAGCTTCTGACTCTGACCTCCGTCCTGCCACAAGCCATGTGTCTGCCTCGGCAGAACCTGGTCTCTAACACAAAGGTAACAAGCTACTTTTTTACAAAAGTGGACAGATTCTCTATCAGATAATTTTTTAAGCTTCCTCCCAACTGTATTAGAGAATAATTTTGAGAGGCAGAGCTTAGACTAGCCCTGCTCTGATCTGACTATATCTGTGTGCAGCTTTGACCTTTTTCTCCAATCTGGAAACTGTCAAGCTATGCCTAGGTTCTGCCTTCTTAGCTAAAGATGCAGTTTGCAGCGCTTTTCCTTTGTGGTCCTGGATGATAAATGTGGGTGAAGATGGGGGTGATTTTTAAAATGCACTGTTGTTACAATGTCCTGTGTTAGTATATTTCCAGGCTGGAAAGTAGGTTCCTTCAACCTTCTGCTCAAAATCTTTGTTTCCTCCCAGCCTCAAAAAACAGAACCCCCAGTCTTCACCGAAGTTCCCAAATTCTCACACAGTCCTGTTCTTACATCTTCTCTGACTTGTATTCAAATCTCTCTCCGCACTTCCAGCAACCTTAGGCTTTCTTGCACAAGCTCATCTCCTACAAGAGCGTGTCCTTCTGGAGTGATCCGTCTGGCCACCCCGTGGGTCCACAGAAATCAGCATCACACACCACACGCCACGTCTGGTCCTTTTCCTGTTGAGCACCCCATTAGAAAGGGAGCTCAGGGACTCTGTTCGTCACTGACCTCCAGCAGAACAGGGCTACCCCTGCCCCAGTCAGGAAATGCTACAGAGCAAAATGGAGGAGAATGAGAGAGACCAAGGAACACAAAGGCAAACACAGAACTTTGCTTTGTTAGAAAAATACAAATTTATACTGCATTTCATTCACCTGTTAGCTTTATGACCTCAAGAATCTTTTAAAAGGTCAATTTCCTAAAATAAAAAATGAGAAAAATGTCATCTCTCTCAAACATTTTGGGTGCTTCTCAAATGAGATGACACATACAAAGGCACCTGACAGCGAAATGGATTTAACAGAGAAGACCCTTCCGTCCCCCCCACCCCCCTTTCTAATTTCTCTTCCCTTGAACTATACTGAGGCCAAATGAACTAAGAAAGGCCCACTGCAGAGGACTTGTCAGCATTTCTGTGAGGACTGGCCTGGCAGTTCTGTACAGTACAGGAAGGGAGGGCCAACGACTGGCTGGAGGCCCTCTCGGGGAGCTTCAGACCATTTTCAAACATGGTTTTTCTCCTTCACATGGTAGCAGAGACTAAATCTGGCACGATGAACTCCTAGTGCTGCACGAGCCAAGGGCTGCTCTGTGCCACTGGAGGGTAACCTTGTATCTGCATTTGGCAATGCACCTGCCTTCTCTAATTCATGGGAGGGCAGCTTTGATCTGGTTATCATTTCAGTCCTGGATGATTCCACCAGCATAAGAAAAGCTTCATTGTGACTCACTGCTACCTCATAAGACAAGTGCAGAAAATAACCTCAGAGGAAAAGATTTCGGCTTAAAAGCCACTGCATGATAGTCCAGCTAATTGCTAATAGTGTAACCCGAGATCTTCACTCACACCTTCTTTGATTTAAAAATCACTGCTTCTCTGGGAAGTAATAGCAGCAACCTGACAAAGCCTCCCTGAAAGAGGCTAAGCACCGAAAGTGTTACTAAGAGAGCATGTAGTGAGGTCACTGTGATCGCATCAGAGGAACAATTATATGAGGGGAGATTGTCCAAGAACCAGGCTGCC
>PVIR01009046.1:0-48457 GCA_004026965.1 Petromus typicus | reverse complement strand
ATCGAACCCGGGCCCTTGTGCTTGCAAGACAGGCGCCGGAACCACTGAGCTAACTCCCCGGCCCAGAACTCCCAGCTTTTAATAAGCCAAGTTCTCCCCTCGTCCAGCCAAGGCCTGCTCCAGGGAGACGTGTGGGGGAAGTCAAGGCTGCTGTGATTCTGCCCCTGGTGCTCTTGGTTCCTGCAGAACAGGCACAGGAAGACAGCAGGACCAGTCTCCAGGGATGGGACCTGCTGGTGTCCCCCCGTAGAGGTCCCCCCTTCCCATGGGTGTCCAGGTTGCATGAGATGTGCTTGCTACTTACTCTCCAAAGAATTTCTCCCAGGCCCCCTGTTTGGCCCCATCCTTCGTCCCCCAGTGGTCCCAGTCCCTTATCTTGTCCCACACAGATGGTCTTGTTCTTGCTTTACCATTCGAGGGCTTTCTGGTCCCACTGTATCATTCTAGGCCTTCGCTGTGTTACAGACAGCAATCACCCCACTGTGGCATCGCACAAGGAGGAGCCCTAATACCATTACCACTGTGTCCCTAGAGTGCTGCCCTCTGTCCCCAGCCATTACATCAGGCAGCTTAGATGTGTGATTCCAGAGCAGGAGCCCTTGACAGACAGAGCTGAGACTAGCTGGGGACATAATCATCCCCAGAATTACTGGTCCCGACAGTAGAGTCAGTCAGAACCCAATCCAATCTGTGTCTGTCCCCAGAATGGTCCTTCATGACGTAGCTCCCAGAGCTCCCTACTGTCTGGCTCAGTCTGGGAGCAAAATGCAAGTGCTGACCTTCGTAAGAGTGAAAGTATTTCAAACTTCAGGTACATCCAGTCATGTGTAGTAACTATTCATTTCTTTCTTAACTGCCATGTAGAATTTCAGTTGTACCAATTTCATACCATAATATATCTGTCTTCTCTATAATGGACATTTGAGATATTTCCTGCCTGAAGATATCAGGAAGATATAAAGACAGGAACCTTTTTGAACATGTCCTGATAGACATGCTCTCACGTATGCTGAGTGCATAGCTCGGAGAATCCTGGGACAGTAGAAGATGGTGTTGGATAGCTGTTTGGCCCCAAGCACTGTTTCTGAGAAGAGTCTCCCTAAGTAGTTGGGGCTGGACTTGAATTCACTGTGTGGCCCAGGCTTGCCTGGAACAAACAGAAATCTTCCTGCCTGTGCCTCCCGAGTGTTAGGATTATAGATATCACCACACTCGGCTGACTGTTAAACAGTTTTCTGAAGTGGTTGCGCAATGACCTTTCTCACCAGCCACGTACAAGAGCACTGGTTGACCTGCAGCATGGGGACACTTGTGTTCCTGCTCTTACACGTGTTAAACATCCTAGTGGGCATGCAGTGGTATGTGTATGTCTCTGTGTTTTCTTTCTTTTTTGTGGTACCAGGGATTGAACTTGGGTCCTTGTGCTTCCAAGGTAGATGCGATACCAATTGAGTTAAATCTCCAGCATGTTTCTGTATTTTCTGCATAGTTCAGGACGCTGAACAACTTAAAGGGTGCTTAGTGGCCTTCAGATAAGCATGTTAATAGCCTCTTAGAAATTGCCATTCAACTTTGGTTTTTAAAACATTGAATGTCTTTTCCGTATTGATTTGTGTGATTTTATTATAACATTTGGGCAGGTTTGTTTTTTTGAGATAGTGTCTTACGTTTTGTAGTTCAGACTGGCCCTGAGCTCAGCCTCAAACTCACAGCAGTCCTCCTGCCTCTGCCTCCCCCGTGCTGGGATAACAGGTGTGAGCCACCATGCCCAGCATTATAATTTGGAGAGTTTCATATGTAGATAGATAGATAGATACTGTCTTCTACTGGTTTCTTCAATACCTCTTCTTTGGCCATAAATAGTACTTAATTTTTTTTGGCAGTACCACTGCTCAAACTCAGGTCCTTGTGCTTCCAAGGTAGGTGCAATAGCACCTGAGTTAAATCCCTGGCCAGCAGTTGTTTATTTATTTTTTTGAGACAAGGTCTCACTTTTGTAGTTCAGGCTGGTATTGAACTCAGCCTCGAACTCAGCAATCCTCCTGCCTCTGCTTCCACAGTGCTGGGATTACAGGCATGAGCCACCATGCCCGGCACTATGATATATGGTACTGCTGGTAGGTGAGTCACCAGGCCCAGTGTTGTTATATGTGGTTACCAGAGATTGAACTCAGGCCCTAGTGCTTGCAAGGCAGGTGCCAGCACCACTGAGCTAAGTCCCCGGCCCCAACAGTTTTTAATTTTAATGAAATCCAAGTTATTGATTTATTTTCTGTACTCTGTTTAAGAAATCTTTATGCCAAAGTTAAAGTTATTTTCCTGTGATTTCTTCTGGAAACTTATTTCCCAAGCAGAACTTTATACTCTACACCTCAGCAAACACATACCACATTGTTTTGTGTATGTGTGTATTACATACAGATTGCCTTTGGCACAGGGGTGGAGCAGTGTGATTCATCTTGTGGCTCTGTGTAGCCCAGGCCAGTCACTTTTGCTGTAGTGGAGTTAACTGACCTGGGCTGGGCAATCCCCTTCTGCTGAGGCTGGACCTCTATCTGCGCTGGGTCCCGGTGACACCCCAGTTCTCGCTTCCACCCACACCTCCACAGCTCCCATGCCCGGCTGGGCTCTGGAGCTGCCAAAGCCCAGAACCTTGTCAGTGATTGAGGAGGCTCCGGCTTGCTGGGCCATGGAGCTGGGTGGGTGAGGCGCGGTGCACGAGTCCTGGATCCCCGCCCAGATCTGTCTTAGCCAGAGCAGATTTGCCTTCTTGCTTTATGACCTGGGGCCCTGTTTAACTCTTTGTTTAAAAAGTGGGTTTTGCTTTTAAAATATTTTTTAAAATAAAACAAAGGACAGGATTAAAGGCATTGTTCCCAAAATATTATTAGGTTGCCAGTATAACTTTGCCTCCTTTAGTCTCCTCTCAGCCTTTTGTTTGTTTTTGATAAAGTTTCATTCTGTTGTTAATCCATTCTGTGGCCCAGGAACCAGAAAGGTAGAATCTAACTAGGGACAAGCAAGAGGGTTTGCTAGAATGTGGTGGTGCACATCTGTAATCGCTGCACTTGGGAGGTCGAGGCAGGAGGCTCACCATGAGCTGGACGTCAACCTGCGCTACACAGTGAGTGCAAGGCCAGCCTAAACTGCACAGTGAGATTGTATCTCAAAAACAAAACAAAACAAACCCTAAGGAGCTTGCAGTGGAAGGGTGATTGTCCTCAATCTGCAGAGGGGCATACTGAGGCAGGGGGAGAGGTTGAGGTCAAGAACTGGTTGGTGGGAAGGAGCCCTGGACCTAAGCCTTTGAATCAGGTGTGGTACCATCCCCTCTGGCCTATGTGTGCTCGTTTGGCCTGAGTCCAAGGCTGATTAATAACTAACTCAGGTCCTGCTCTCTGCAGTTTATAGCGCCTCACCCTGCGCGGCCTCGGAGCCCACAACCCATGAGCTCTCTGTGGGTGGTGGTAGCACACAGCCCGGCTTGCTTTCTGCCCGGCAGCCACGGCGGCCACAGGGCTGCAGCGCCTTCCAAGGTCACAACACTGCGGTCCCTAGCGCCCTGCTCCTGCCTCCCTCCGCGGCCGCTTCCGGGGCCTCGGGTCCGCCCTCCAAGCGCGCAGGCCCGGGAAACCGGCCGGCCCCTCCCACAAGGCTGAGGTTGTTTTTCTTATCTAAATAAACTCCGCACAAACACGGCCACATTACTCATGTTGAAGTTATTTGCAACAGAGTAGCCTAGAGATGGGGAAATCAGTTCACACTGAAATTGTGTCTCAACCTGGTCGAAGCAAACTGCTGATAGGGTGAAAAAGAAACTTACAAAATTTTTTTTTTTTTTTTTTTTTTTTGCTGCTCTGCAGGGGATCAAACCCAGGGCTTTGCAGTTGCACCCCAGAGCTACACTCTCTACTCAGGAAAAGTGGTGAAATCCCAAACCTATGTCCCTGGAGCCCCACCCCAGGCCTGGGAAATGGTTGGGCCGCTGCAGGAGAGAGGGACTCTTGCTCCACCTGGCTTTCTTCCCATGCCTTGGCCCTGGTCGAGGGGTGATTGCCACCCAGAGCAGAGAAGCACCACTGTACACTGTCCCCAGTTCTCATGAGAGATGACATCCTGGAAGCCGCATCTTGTTCTTCTCGCTTTAACTACATTCTATCAGCAACTACCTCTACCTCCTTCTTTTCTTCTTCTCTTTCTATTTGAGACAGAGTCTCGCTGTGTAGTTCAGGCTGGCTTCAACGGGATGGGGATCCTCTTGCCTCAGTCTCCTGCATGCTGGGATTGGATCTTTCACAGGGAGGTCCTGCAGCTCAGGCAGGAGCATATGGATGCTGTATAAATGAGGGTGTGTGTGTCATCATCTCCTGGTGGATACTGCCACGGAGGTGGTTAAGAGTGTGATGTCAGAGAGGTAAAAGCAGTTTTCCTCGGCCACCACAGTGTGACTCCCTAGGGCTGGCAGCGTCCCTTTCTATCCTGAGGAGAAGAGCCACTCAGGAGGTCTGATTTCTCCAGCAGCCAATGGGAACTGGACCAGAAACCACACAAAGTATATTTGCATTCGCAAAGAACTCTGGGATATCCATCCTTGATCAAATTCCGGGTGGATCCAGATCCAGTCCCTGGCTCCTAGATCAGCAGATTCTGGTCCTAACAGAATGTTTCTAGAGTGTGCATCTGCCTCGATGAGATTTGCATTGGTTCATGAACGTGGTGCTGCATAGGGCATCTGTCCCAGGGCACTGCAGCCAACTGATGCCAGGCTCTTTGGTCTCAGGGGTTCCCAGCTCGGTCGTGGGAATGTGCTGAAGGTCTTGGCCTGGGGGCCCCATCTAATTCATCTCTGTACTCCTATGGCGACTTGTCACTGGGACAGGCTGAGTTAAGGCCCGGAGATCCTGAAAGATCAGACCTTCCTCAGATGAAATTCAAACAAAAAGGATTGTGACCTTAGAAAAGTGCCCCCACCTCAGTGTACGGAACTCGGGGAGAGGGGCGTTGTCCCGAGCCCAAGTGAGGTCTGGCTTTGCCTCCTGGCTGCCTGGTCTGCCTGAGTCTTCTACACGGAGTGAGGTTGCGCAGTCCTGGGGAGGATGAGACCCAGGTACGACTCTGTCAGGGTGCAGGAGAGTCTGGGCCAGTACACATCGCGTACACACAGAATGGAAAAATGTGAGTGGGCTCAGCAGCCTTCTGACAGCTCCTTCCTGGTGTTCGCTGACGCTGGAGGGTCAAGTTTCCCTCAGAAGGATCAGTGAGTCGCCCAAACCCCCATGGCCAGAGCGTTAGATGTGGAATCCCCCCCTCCTTTACCCAGTCTCCAGTTGAACTTCCTCATGCAGCCCCCAAATGAATGCCTTCACACCTAAAACTGGCTTCAGTTTGCTCCCAGTGTACACTTGAGTCACGTGACGTAGCACATATCTGTAATCCCCGCACTCAGAAGCTGAGGCAGGAGGAACCCAGGTTCTAGCCCAACCCTGGATAACTTAGTGACCCAGAGAGACCCTGTTTCAGGGAGGAGGGTTGCCGCTGTGGAGTTTGTCCTGTGCTGACAGTTCTACCCAGCTGTCTCTGAAGGATCGATTGCTCCGTTTGTGATGTGTGTGGACATTGGTCTTCTCGCCTTCACTCCAGTATCGATGGGGAGGCCAGATGTTGTCCTTCTCTTGGCCGAAGGTGAGTTGAGTAGGAGTAGAACTCCTGGGATTTGGCTCCTGAATTAAACTGCACTTCCCTGAGGACAGAGGCCGCCCTGTCCTGTTAAGGTGGTTCTTATGGACACAGCGGCCTAGACACATGTGCTCACAGTAGCCACTCAGGTAGAAGGTCCTGTGTGTCCCGAAGCAGACAGTGGCTTTCCTGTCCTCCTGTCGCCCCCTCTCTGCCCTTTTCTTCAGCCTCAGGTGGTCCTGGAAGGATCAGGGTGGGGAGATCAGCTGCTGCTGGAAAGCTCTCAGGAATTTGAACTTGAGAGGTTTCTCTCCTAAGATCCTTTGCATCTCATTAGGGGATTCCCAAAGACCAGAGGGAGGTGTTTTTATTTCCTAAATCAGATCACAGCCAAAAGAGTCTCAAGGGTAAACAATTTTCAGCCAGAAGCCTGCACTGAGCCCATTAGCAGAGAGGGAGAAGGTCCAAGAATGAACAATTCGGTAATTGACTGGCAATGCCTGCTGTGGGAATGCTTGGGAGGGGTAGGAGCAATGTCCAACCTCTTCACCTGCTACATGAGGAAACTGAGGCAGGAGCCTGGATACCTGGTACTCAGATGCCCCTGGTGCTCCGGTCAGTCCTTTCTCCTGCCACTCCCCAGGCTTTGCGCCTGTCGGATACTCTGTAGGCCTGACTTCTTCCCAGGCGGCAGCCGCCATCTTCCTCCTTGAGTGAAGTCAGCCCTGCCTTGAAAGCTCTGCGTTGCCCACATCATGCCCCTCTGCTTTTTCTGGTCCCTGTGGTTTCCTAGTTAGTAATATTTGAGGGCAACCAAAGCCAGATACAGCCAGGCAAGGTGGTATACACCTGAAAATCCTGGCACTTGGTAGGGTGAGGTAGGATTGCTTTGAATTAGAGGCCCGCCTGGGCTACATAGTGAGTGCAGCCTGTACTATATCTGAAGGTCCTGACTCAATCTACCAATACATCCGTCAGTTAACCCGTCTAATAAATGGCAAGATTATGGCTCAGGCCATTTAGATTTTAGCAGTATGCACGGATGCCATATATGTTACAGGTGGGGCCAGCTGACATCCCACCAGAAGGAGCCTTGGACTGAGCCTGCCAGTATATCAGGATGTGGGTTTTAGTTAAGTCACCTTGGGTGACTCATTTCCTCTTTCTGGGCCTCAGTTTCCTAAGTATTCATCCATTCATCCAACATTTATTAGGTAAAAGCAGGACCAGTCCTGGACCCTAAACAGTGAAATCTTGTGTAGTGGATCTGCTAGGTGGAGGGAGGAGCACGACGGGTCTCCACAGAGGTCTGAGCAGGGTGGAGTGAGGGGCCTGGCCCTGCTCTGGGAGGAAGAGAGAAAGAGGGATCATCTTATACTGAAACGTGATTGTGGACATGCAGGAGGGGCCGGTGTGACTGGAGAGGTGGGTGGCACTTGGGGGCTAGCAAGGGCTCTGAAGGCAAAATGAGTCTAAGCAAAGACATGAGGGATGATCTGGGAGGTGCTGGAGAAAACGTGTGATGAGGGGGAAGACATGAGGCCAGAGAAAGGCCAGGCCTTGTCATCTAGCACTTCCGTCCTGTAGGGAGACTGTGAACTGTATTCCCCACTGGTGGCCAGTGGCACATGTATCCACTGAGCTCTTGAAGTCTGGCCAAGCTGATAGGGATGTAATTGTAACATACATAACACACTGCAAAGATTTCATACAAAAGTCCCAAGAGAGCTGGGTATGGTGGCGCATGCCTGCAATCCCAGTGCAAGGGAGGCTGAGGCAGGAGGATCACAAGTTCAAACTCAGCCTTGATAACTTAGCAATTTAGTGAGACTTTGCCTAAAAAATTTAAAAACCAGGGATTTAGCTTAGTGGTTCCAGTGCCTGCCTTGCAAATGCAAGGTCCCAGGTTCGGTTCCCATTAACGACATACAACAGTGCTAGGTGGTAGCCACATACAGCAATGCCAGGGGTGGTAACTCACTTGCACCAGCAATCAGTATCACATACTCCAATGCTAGGTGTGGTGGCTCACACCTATAATCCCAGCACTCGGGAGGCAGAGGCAGGAGGATTGCTGAGTTCAAGGCTAAGTTCAGGACCAGTTTGAACTACATAGTGAGACTCTGTCTCAAAACAAAACCAAACAAACAGAAAACCCCCAAAACCAACCAGTAAAAGTAGAGAAAGTTTTGACGACATAATGATCTAACAATATAATGGATAGGTGGTGTTTAAAATAAAAAGAAGATATTAATGTGAACATTACCTGTCTTTTTAAAATGTGGCCACAAGAAAATTTAGCTACATATATCACTGTCATTCTGTGTCTATTGGATAGCATTGCTGTAAACAATAGCCAATCACTGAAAGCAATTTTGAAAAAACTGAAGAAATGCAAATGAGATTTGTGCTTTAGAAGGCTCTAGGCAGATAATGGCAACAATCAGAAAACTATTACAATAATTGATGGTGGGTAGCAATGGATTAGCTAGGGGTGGTGCTGGGGAGCTGGATTCTAGGGAGCTTGAGGACACCTGGCGTGTGGGGTGAGGAGAGAGAGGTGTGTCCAGACTGCTGCACTTAGGGGCCGGAGGAGGGAGGAACAGATCAATGGGGAGTGGATGAATTCAGTCCCAAAACTAGTTCTGGGATGATAGAAGCCACGGATGAGGAGTTCAGGGGATAGTTTGGAGCCTGAGACTGAAGCTCTGCAGAGAAATTTAGGCTGAATACTAGATTCAGGGATCAGTTTTTAAGTATCAGGCAAGACTCTGGAGTGAATAAGGCTGGGTATTGTGACACACACCTGTAATCTTAGCACGCAGGAGGCTGAAGCAGGAGGATTGCCATGAGTTCGAGGCTGGCCTGGGCTACACAGTGAGTTCAATACCAACCTCAACTATATAGTGAGTCCCTGTCTAAAAACAAAAAGAACAGAATCATCCCAATAAGGGAGATGAGAGTTCTGAAAGATAAATCCTCTACTTCGTGCCAAGGCCCTGGTAATTTTCCTCACTGTGAGCTGGGAAGTCTTTCACTGAAGAGACTCCCTTTCTCCTATAAACACAGTTTTGGTCCCTTTGAGTAGAGTCTGGATGACCAAGTGAGCCAGTAAGAAGAGGATCTGCCGCATGCACACCTGGCTTTCTAGGCTGGTGTGGCAGCAATATACTTCTCGGGAGACCATTTGGTAATGGCATCCAAAGTAGGAATTCTCCTCCGAGGGACTTACCTTGGTGAAACTGATCTCAAATAAACCACTTCTTCTTTCAGATGTTTTCGTTGGGCATTTGGTCCCAAAGATGCAAATCTAACTAATATAAGCACTGTTTTTTTTGAGACAGTGTCTCACTTTGTAGTTCAGGCTGGCCCTGAACTCACTATGTAGCCCAGGGGAGCCTTGAACTCTTGGCAATCCTCCTGCCTCTGCCTCCCGAGTGCTGGGCTTATAGGTGTGAGTCACTTTTCCCAGCATTGTGGGATGTGGTTATTGAGTGCTGGGTTTACAGGCGTGAGTCACCACACCCCGCACTGTGGTATGTGGTTAACAGGGATCTGGACCTTGCGCTTGCAAGGCTGGCGCCGGAACCACTGAGCTAAATCCCCGGCCCTAAAAGCATTTTTTAAAAGTAGGAGCAACCTAGTCTGAACATGAGAATGTGGTTTAATAAATCATGGTAGATCTGTGTGACCAAAAGTCCCACAGTCATTCAAAACAGTGTGGTTAGTAAGTGTTTGCCAACACAGGAAGATGTCCTCAGTGTGTTCAGGGAGAAAGCAGGTGACTGCAGTGTGATTATTTCTAGTTAGTGGCAACTGTTATCCTCTCTGTGGTTAGGGAACAAGGACCACTGAGCTGGCTGCTGAATTATCAGAGCCTGGCCACCTGCTGACGTCACTGTCCCCTCGCTACGCCCCAGTGTCCTGTTGTGAAAAAGAATGATAACACGGGCCGTGGGGAGTTGTAAAAACTAAACCAACGAACCTAACCCACGGGACTAGGTCCCATGAAGTCTCAGTACCTGCCGACCTTTATTATCATTCTTAAAAGACAACTTTACCTAAGTTTGCATATCACACAAGCTGCCCATATAAAAAAAGACACAGTTTGGTTGCGTTTCATATTATTAAAGTTGTGCAGTCACTGAGCCAATTTTAGAACGTGTTCATCTCCCTAGAAGGAAGCTTAGCACCCACCTCTCCCCTCCTACCCAGGGCAACCATTTGTCTACGCAGATCGGCCCCCTCTGGGCAATTCACAGACATGAAGCTGTAAGAGTGTGGTCTTGAGCATGTGTTGTTTGATTTAACATGAAGTTTTGGGGGACCACTGGGCTTTAGCTTATATCAGCCCTTCTCTGTTTTAGAGATTGGCTCTCCATATGTAGTACTTCAGGCTGGCCTTGAACTGATGATGTAGCCCCGTCTGGCCTTAAATTTGAGGCAATCCTCCTGCCTCTGCCTCCTGAATGCTGAGATGACAGGCGTGCGCCCACTGTGTGTGGTTTTTAAATGCACAATTCAAGGGCCTTAATCACATTTACCTTGTTCTGCTTCCAACCATTAGTACCCACTCTTAGAACTCTTTTCCTCCCCTAAAACTGAAACCATATACCTGCTGAACAGTAATTTCCATTCCCAGGCCCTCAGCTCCTGGAAACCCAGTGTTCTGTTTTCTGCCTCTATGAATCTAAGTGTATGAGGTTTCTCCTAGACAGGACTGGACGATTCTTGTCTTTTCCTGACTGGCCTACTTAACATATCAAGGCCACGGTATGCCCACGTTGTAGCGTATGCTAGAGTTGCCTTTGGTTTAAAAGGCTGAACATTCTGCTGTGAGTATCTGCTTCCAATTGCTCACCCATCCCTCGGGTGGGCGGCACTTGAGTCAGTTCCACCTTTGGCTACAGTGCAGAATGATGGGATGGACGTGGGTGTGCAAACATCTGCTCGAGACCCTGCATTCAGTTCCACTGGGTGTACTATACCTCTGTTGATTTTTAAATATGAAAATAGCATGTGAATCTATTAAAGTAATATAAGGCATACAACCTAATTTCCTTCAACAACTACACTTCGTTTCAGCGCCTCCCCTCTCCTGACTCTCCATACACATGCGTTTTAAAAAGTAAGTGCAATGATAACGAACCAAGAATTTCCCAGGTACTAGTTTTTAGAATCATCCTGCAGACTGAGTGAGCAGTACGTCAAGAGAAATCCTGGCCTGAGCCCGAGCACCATTATTACCCTGGAAAACAGGAAAGGAAAACCCTGAGAATGCCTCTAAATACACAGACACACCGATACGACGTGTGCAGATGCAAAGCCACACGGATGTGGACCCATTTCCTTTAACAGATAGGGCTGGCTCAGAAAAGAAGGGCCTCAGACAGAGGCCTCATCCCTACATCCCAGGGGCTCAACATACCTGACTCATAGAAGAGGCAAAATTAAACACACACACACACACACACACACACACACACACACACACTCACTCACACACTCACTCACTCACTCACTCACTCTCTTCTCTCCTGGCCCCAGACTCCCAAAGCTGCATTTTCTTGTTTGTTTTGAGATAGTCTCACTATGTAGCCCAAGTTGGCCTCAAACTTAAGGAAATCCTCCTATCCCAGCCTCTCGAGTGCTGGGATCACAGGCATGTAACACCATGCCTGGCTAGAGCAGCACTTTCTGAAGTTGGAGAAGAGGCTCCTGCAGGAGAACTCGGAAGACCTCCCTGCTGTCTGCTGCGGGTTTCTGGCCTACCCACGAGCCCATCTTGTCTGCTGCAGCCCAGGTCCTGCTACCTCCCTGAATGTGCCTCTCCCCAGCTCCTTTGCTAGAGCCTGACCTGCCAGGCAATCTGTGACCAAGACCAGAAACCCGCTGAGGGGACTGGGGACAGAGGGACCAGTCCTGCCCTGGCTAACAGCATCTTTGGTCCCTCCTTCATAAGATGGCATCAGTAACCACCA
The DNA here is from genome assembly GCA_004026965.1 of Petromus typicus. Classification (NCBI taxonomy): domain Eukaryota; kingdom Metazoa; phylum Chordata; class Mammalia; order Rodentia; family Petromuridae; genus Petromus; species Petromus typicus. The sequence goes on along the minus strand of PVIR01009046.1, from coordinate 36,800 downwards.
TCTTGTAGGGACCATGAGAGTGTTAATAGGGCCTCAGCCTCAAAATCCAGACCAAGCCTGGCATAGGGCAGACCCACAAGTGGCATTCATCTGAAGCCATCAGATGGGGCCAGGCCCGAGCCTGCCAGGGCCTCGCACAGACACTGTGAGACAGGCTTTCGGTTCTTCGGGCAGGGTGCTTGGAGGCTGAGCGATCACAAGCCACGGGGATTCCCCAAAAGCAAGAAAACAAGCCTGTCCACCACCGAGTACTGAACTCAGAAAGCTGCAGCACTGCAGCAGAGGTTGAATGTTGAACTAGCCCCACACCTCAGCTCCTGTTCCTTGGTCCTTGTCTACCCCATCTTCCCCTGAGATTCATCTTCCCTCCAACACCTGTTCTTCAGTATATCTTTTCATTCCTATATATTGTTACTGCAGGTAAATATCTATAGCAACAGTTGCCATTTGAACCCTTTAAGATGTGGCAAGATGGATATTCACATTGTTGCAGAGCCTTTCCTACAGGCACGGCAGACCTTCCCCACCTTCCCACTTGAAACTCTGCAACCGTTAGCACTCACATGGTCCCCCATCCTGGTCCTCAGCCAAGCACCTGTGCTTCTGTCTCTGAATTTGACCACTCTAGGAAGGTACCTCCCTTTGGAGTCCTTTTGTGACTGGCTTACATCACTCTACACAGCGCTGTCAAGGTTCATCTATGTTGTAGTATGAACCAGAATTTCCTCCTTTTTAAGGGCAAGTAATACCCCACTGTGTGCAAACACCACATCTTGTATATTCATTTGTCTGTTGATGGATCCTGCGGCTGCCTGCTGGGCATAATGCTGCTTATAAACGTGAGTGTGCAAATGTCTCTGAATGCCTGCTTTTGTTTTATCTATGTGTATTCTCAGAAGTGGACTTTCTGGGTCATAGCATAATTCATTCATTCATTCTTTCTCTGTGTGTGTGTGTGTGTGTGTGTGTGTGTGTGTGCGCGCGCACATGTATGGGCAGACAGACTGACAAAGACTGAGATGAACAGAGCCTCGCTGTATAGCCTAGGCAGGCCTCAAGCTCATGGTGATCCTCCTGCCTCAGCCTCCTGAGCTCTGGGATTACAAGCATGTATCAGTTCACCCTGTTCCCATATAGTGACTTTATGCTTACCTTTCTGAGGCACCTACATGCTACTTTCCAGTGGCAGCACTATTTTAAATTCCTGCCAGCAATATGCAGAGATTCCAATTTCTTTCCATTTTCTCCAGCAGTTGTCATTTTCCAGATTTAGGGACTTATATCTATCTGAATGAAGTGGTTCATTGTGTTTGGAGGCAGATGCTAGAACCACTGAGCTAAATCCTCCCCGCCCATCCCATTTTTAAAACTCTTTGAGACAGGTCTTGCTAAGTTGCCCAAATTGTGCTTGAACTTGTGATCCTCCTGCCTCAGCCTCCAGAGTGCTGGGATTATGGGTGTTGGCCATTACCCCCGGCAAGAGGGCCTGTGATGAAGGCTGTAGTCCTGACTTGGCCTCCCTTTGGGTCTGTGTAAAATGAAGACAGAACAATTCCAGTGCCTTTCCAGAGATGTCATCTGTTGATGAAAAGTCCTGGTTGTGGGAGATAGCTCTAACCAAGTCAGATGTCTGCCTGGGAGCCATTCGAACTGTGGAGTGTCCCTCCCAAGGCTGACAATTCCCAGGGACACCGAGCCACCGCCTCTGCCCCTGCCTGGCCTCTCCTGAACTTTGCACTTACCCTGATGAAAAATTAACTGGGCTAATGTTTCCCTCCCAAAGACAAGGCCAGCCTGTGCATGGCAGGCCTGGCGGGGCCCCAAGAGGCCCGGCGCCAGAGCAGACTCCATCTATCTGGAGCCGTTCACGGTCCAGAGTGGAGGACCACACGTGGGTCCCCAAGAGGGGTCAGCCAGCACCTCGCCATCCTTGGGGGTCTCGGTGGACTGGCTGAAGCCAGGAGAGGAAGAACCAGCCTGACATGCACTTCTGGATTCGTGTGGGCCCAGCCTGGTTTCTCTGTGTGCCCAGGGGTCCCTGCCACATTGGTGTTGGCAGGAAGGAGGCAGGGGACAGCATGGGCCAGTCACAGTGACTCGCCGGATGTCTAGCTGCTTCCTTCCTTCAGGAAAAGGAGGGTGGAGTGTGTGGCAGGCCCTTCTACTCCAGTGACCTCTCTCGTCTCCCCAACACGCTCACCTCCGTGTGCCCCCACGGCCCTCACTCTCCAGGGTGGAGGCGGGGAAAGCTGGCGTTCTAAGCAGCCCAAAGCCCAGCTCCTTGAGACATGGGCTGCCCCTCCAGGCCAGACTCGCTTAAACTTAAAAATCAACCCTTCATCAGCTGGTGAGTCCCTGTCTGTGCCTCTGTGTCCGTCCACCTGGCGCGCCCAGTCCCACCCACCCCTGGGTGCCCAGCTTGGGGTCATGGTAGCTCCCTGGGGTGGAAATAAGCTCCCCAACCATGCTAGTCTTAGTGGGGTGAGCATTGGCCTACTCTTTGCCACGCTTGGTTTTTCGAGCTTTTCACACCAGCATCCCACAACCGCCCGAGGTGGCTGGAGAGGGGCAAACATTTCTGGCAGCGTCCTAACAGAGCCATACGTAAGGCACTGCTATTCTGCAAAGAAGTCAGCCTGCTAAGGTCTGGTCTCTGCCTTCCACGACTCGCTGAGGCAGCCGAGTATGGCAGCAAGATAGTGGAGACTCACAGAGCGCTGGGTTTGAGTCCCACATCCGCCACCGGGACTCCGCGACTCCCCTTAGCTCCCCGGTCCAGCGCAGGACCGTGTAGCGTTGACTTTGTGGATTGGCCGCCCCCCAACAGGGCTGGCTACCTCCCCGCCCTCCCAGGTTACAGATAACCCCTTTCCCACCACAGGGGGTTTCCTGCTGTTAAAAACAAACAAAAGCCTCCGCCACCCGGCCCGCCCCAGAGGGGAGGCGCTAGCAGCTTGCGGTGACTCCTCGAGGCCGCCCAGAGACGCCCCAGCACGCTGTGGGTAGGCAGAAAAGCCCCAGACTCCCAAAGTGCCCAGTTTCTCGCTCGGCCTCCCTCCTGGGCCAACTTTGAACACAAACTTACGAGCGCGACCCACTCGCCCCACGCCCGACGTTTTTTTTCCACCCCAAGCTCACTCCTTTGGAAACAGCTCCACGTCTATTTACTGGGTGTCGAATTTCGATCTTTGAATATCATGAAGTTCTGCAGCACTAGCCACGTTAATTTCCCCCAACGATACATTTCAAAGCGCCCCCATTCAGTCCCTCACCGACTCAACAGATGTCTGTGGGTCCGCTTTTTCCCTCTGGAGCGCTCGGCTCACAAGGCCCCAGGGACCCTCCCTGGCTCCAGCTATTGTTCGGATTGTCACTGAGACCCCGACACACTACTTGAAAGAACTACTTCGGGGCACGGGCTGGTGAATTCTCACCGCAGGAAAAAAGAAAAATGGCCTTCGAGGCCCCGTCGTCTGTCCCGGCCCCCACCGGGGACCAGGGCGCCCCGACTTCCTGGGCCTCCGGCGTCCTGTGCGCGCGCTCCCGACTCGGTCCCCTCGGGGGCGCCCGGAGCTCTGTGTCCGCGCCGGACCCCTCTGGTCACTCCTTTCCCAGGACCCCTTTCTCCCCCCTACTCCCGCTGCCCCTGCGGCTTCGGTCCCCGCCTGGCCCGGCTCGCGGTTCGCCGAGGGCCCGGTGGCCCACGTGGGCGGCGCGGGGCGGGGACGACGGGACCGGGCGGGCAGGGCGCCCGGGGGCGGAGGCGCGGGGGCGGAGCGGGAGCCCCGGCGGCGAGGGGGCGGTGACAGCGGCGGCAAAGAGGCTGCACGCGGATTTGCATGAAACGGAGACTGGAGCTGGCGGCGCGCACGGGGCGGGGGACCTGCGCGCCCGGGGAGCGGAGCCGGGCTAGGGGCTGGACTTTCCTGCCCGGAGGCGGCACCCAAACAGCCACCCCGTGCGGAAACCCAAACTTTCTACTGCCACTCGGAGCCTCGCGGCCGCCGCCTCCACCTCGCGCCCGGGGCCTGCCTGACCCGGCCCGCGCCTTCGCCTTCGCCTCCGCCCGCGGCCGCCGGGGCCCGCGCGCCGCAGCCGGCAAAGTTCGTCGGAGTTGGGGCGAAGTTTGGGGCGCTCGGCCGCACCGGGCCGAGCTCCCCGCCGCCGCGCGCGCCCTCCCCAGCCATGTCGTCCATCCTGCCCTTCACCCCCCCGATCGTGAAGCGCCTGCTGGGCTGGAAGAAGGGCGAGCAGAACGGGCAGGAGGAGAAGTGGTGTGAGAAGGCGGTCAAGAGCCTGGTGAAGAAGCTAAAGAAGACAGGGCAGCTGGACGAGCTGGAGAAGGCGATCACCACGCAGAGCGCCAGCACCAAGTGCATCACCATCCCCAGGTGGGCGCGCGGGCAGCGGGGACCCCCCCCAGACCACCTCTGCACTCGGCCATAGCCGGAGTCCGCGGCGTCCACGCGGCGCGCTGGCTTCCAGATCGCTTTGTTTTCCACCCTTGGGAAAGGGGGTGCCGCGGGGGTCCCCCAGCCCGGGCCGCGCTCCGAGTTTAGGCCCGCTTTGTTCGGACCCTGGCTGGGCCCCTCCTCCGCCTCCCGGCCCGCTCGCTGCCCGCGCTCGTGGAGGTGGCCGTGCCCGTCCCTTTCTTCCCTCTTTTCCTCAGGCTCGGTCCCCCCATTTCTGTCCCCCACTGGAATGCAGTCGGTACAGCTGGGGCTGTGGGTGAGGAGCGGGAGCCCCGTGATTGACAGATTCCTTCTTCGTTCTTTCTTTGCCTTCGGGATTAGCATTTTTATCGAGTATTTTTAGACTCGGTTGTTCCAGTCCCCCGCCCCCTGTGCACGCGCGCACTTTAGTTGCGGCGCGGGGCTCCCTCCGACTTCCAAGTGGGAGAGACCAGCGGCAGGCCTCCCCTCTCCCCCAGGCACACTGCCCTTCTTTGAGTCTAAGAGATTGCGAGCCGATTGAGCGAGGGGGAAGCGCCGGACCGATAACAAAACCCTCCCCGAAGTGGGCCTCACTCGGGCCCTCGCATTCCTGCGGAGCCTCCTTCCCAAAGCGCTTTGCCATCTGTCCCGACCTCCTTTATCCTTGCCTCGCGCCGGCGAGGTCGGGCAGGCTCACAGATGGCGGGTGGAAGGGGTCAGTGACTTCTCTCTCCGTTCCCAGGCTCTGCCTGTGCTCAGCTGTGCCTGGCTGGGGATCGGGGTGCGGGCATCTTGGCCGCCTGTCATATGCAGCCCCTGGAAAGTCTTGATTGTGAACCAGGGGAGCGTGTATGTGGGTGGGGTGGGGCGGGTTCTTGGGATCCCAGGTTCAGAGAACTGAGAAGACTTCCAGGACCTGAGCCTGCAGGGATTGTCACCCTTGCCTCTGGCCCAGGGTTGACTCTATCCTGGGCCACCTGCTGGGGCAGCTGTTGGAGGACTGCGAGCCATGTCAAGCCAGCACAAAGCAACATCTGTCCCTGGAACCCAGGGGCTGCCCTTCCCTGGTATAAATCCCACATATGGTGCACATACTGACTTTTAAAAGGTAGTTTTTGAACAGAACTTTGTGGGTGTAGTCAGTGAGAGGGAAGGTGGTGCGCGCCGCCTGGGGAGCATACCCAGGGCTCGTGACAGAAACCCGAGTGAATCACAGGGGTGGTAGTGTGGTGCAGTGGCCAGAGAAACCTGGGTTTTGGTCTCAGCTCTAGTTCTTGTTTGTTAGTTTTTTTGGAGACGGTCTCATTGTGTATCCTAGGATGGTCTTGAAATATGTAGCCCATGTTAGCCTTAGTTGTTTGGTGATCCTCCTGCCTCAGCCTCCTGAGTGCTAGGATGGCAAGTGTGTGCCACCGCGTCAGGCCCAGCTTTGATTCTTAATTCTTTTGGTGGAGTGGGGTAGAATGGGTAAGCGTGATACTTTTCCACGTGACTGAGGAAGGGTCTCTACCAACTGCCTGCTCCTCAGCCACCTGGGTGCCTGGAGGGCAAGAGCTTTGTGCTTTGAAACAGGGAAAAGTGGTATCTATTATAAACCGCACAGCTGTGGAAAGTGTTTCACAATTTGCAAAGCACTTTCACATGGTTTACAAGGTCCTCCGAAGAAAGAGGGAAACCAGCCCCTGGAAAACAGATAAGGCTGTTAGAATTCAGGCAATCTCATTCTAAATCGGAGCAGCCTTGGGAGGGAAGCCGTGGAAAGGCCACACAGTAGGTGCAGTGTCTTGATCGACCTGCTCTCTCCGCTTCCCTGGGCTCGCTGGACCCCTGCCTGCCAGCAAGGTGGCTCTCAGTGAACCACGGGCTGTGACAGCTTGTGGGAGAGGCGTTGTGTCTCTTGCCGGGGTAAGAATTTGGTTGGCGAGGTGGGGGTGGGGGCACCAGAGCTTTGCCTGCCCATTCCTCCTCTGTAGCCCCCAACAGCTGAGGCGTGTGAATGCTTGGAATGACTCTGAAGTCCAAACCAGGCTCCCCGACCTTCTCAGGACCTGGACATCTTTTGCACCTTGGGCGGGACTTTGTTTTCGGTGCTGGGGCTTCAACCCAGGTCTTGCTTGAGGTAGGCGAGTGGCCCCCCACTGAGCTGCAGCCCAGCCTCCCCCAGATCTACCCTGTTCACCTTTTCTCAGCTGGAAAGCCCTCAGCTGGTGTCTGGGTGGGAGTCCAAAAAGAAGAAGTTTCCATCCTTGGATTTCATGCCCACACCTCTTCGTCACCGTATCTCCCTTGACAACAGTTGCTGCTGCTTTGGTCCTGGGCAGAAAACCAAAGGCTGTGTCTTGGGAGGTGGCTAGCTGGCTCTACTGGTGAGACCTCTGTGCCTTCTGGGGCCCTGAGTAAGGTTGTGGGGTTGTCATAGTGTCCCTCGCCGGGCCTTATGCTGCCTTTGAGAATTAGGGCTTTGGAAAGGAGACAAGCCAGCCCCGTGTATGTGTGTGTATGCATGTGTGAGTTCACATGGACACTTCAGAATACCCTCTAAGATCTGGTTCTTGGGTTTCTGGAGTCCTTGGGCCAGGGTGGCTAGGACACGCCTGTTTTGACTAACACATAATTGTGAGCAGCCCTGGCAACTTGTGCTGATTACTGCTGTGGCCCTGGGACTTCCACACTTGAGTTGAGGCTTTTTTGTTCTCCTGGCTCTAACCTGTTTTGGTGACTGGGAGAGCGAGAGGGACACAGGCTCACTCATTTGAGACTGTCACGAGCCCCAGCCAAGCGTGAACATCGTGACTTCTCCATGAGAGGGATCTTGCAGCGTGCACATCCCACAGGATGGGGAGAACTCAGGCCAGCAGTGGAGCAGCAGCATCTCGCTCCCCCCCACCTGCTGAGCCCCTGTGTGAAGCCACAGGTGTTTTCCTCCTTAGGTGTAAGAATAGCAGCAGCATTTGCCACCAAGAAAGGAAAACTCGGGGCACAATAAGCAGTCAAGGATGCTGCAGGGTCCTTTATACAAAATTTATTGATACATATCAGATGTATATTATGATCACATTCACTGAGAATTTGTGCCTGTACCTGTTGTAGCTTGATTCTCATGTTTACCCATTTGAAGGGCCCTTTTTGATAGAAATGGACATCTCGTGGTCTCTGCATCTGGGAGCTGAGCTACGGCCTTTTTTGTTTGGAAGAGAACTGGGGCCCTGTATCTCAGCACTGAGTCCAGAGGAGATGGGAGAAATGAGCCCAGGAACAAGTCTGGCACAGGTGTCTCCTGTTCTGTGCACCTGATTTCAGTGTAGTTGTCCTCCCCAGGACTTTGTCTGGCTACTGTCACGTGGAGGAGAGAGGAAAAATGTCCCCATCCTTGACACCCAGGACTCTGGGCAGCTGGCTGAGGCCTGGACCTGTCCTTGGAGCCCGCCGGTGTTCTTGGGACGCGTTACCGAGCTGGTGCTGCTGCACCCAGGAATCAAGTCCTAGTCAAATGTGATGGGGCTCTCTTGCTTCAGTGATGTTTATTGGTTCCATGTCATGTCTGAGTCAGTATTCTGGGTACCAGGGGAAGTTGCAGGGGTCAGTTTGAGAATGCCCTCTTAGGGGAAACTCTAGTAGAGCGTTGGTGGAACGTCTGACTGGTTTTCTTCTATATTCCCAGCTCTCAGAAGAAATAGGGGATCTAGTTTGGAGAGATTTCTCAGGGGCAAGAAACTGTGATACATTTTTAAAATTTTATAGAAATCACAGTGGCTGAAAATTAAATAATGCCAGAACTATGTTTTCTCTGAACAAGAAAAAAAATTCCAGAATCTGTGTTCTCTGTCTGCCGCTCTAGTCCCTGGGTGGACTTGAGAATTTCCTTTGTGTTTCTGGGCCTTTGGAGTCAGGCTCAGACACCTGTGGAGTCAGGCTGCGCTAAGGCATGAGCACCGGGGCGCTGTGTTGTCAGACGTGTGAGCACAGGAGATGGAATCGTTCGGTGATTTCAGTGTTCCCACCAGGCATGGGCCCTGTCCTAGGAGGTGCCTATGTGGGCTGGGAGACATTCTTGCCCTGAGATACAGGGAAGGAACTGTTGCCAAGGGCGCATGATGTTCCCAGCAGTTTGGGGACATAGTGGACCTGTGGGAGGATGTGGGCCGGTACCTGTGGGGGGATAAAAGAGGACTTGGAGAGTTGGAAGGTAGCATGGTTGTGGCGCTTTTTTGATACCTGAGAAGAGATCTATAAGAATGAGGCCTCGGAGCCAAGGAGTTAGCTCAGTGGTTTTGGCACCTGCCTTGCAAGTGCAGGGGCCCAGCTTTGATCCCCAGTAACCACATATAACATAGTGGAGACTCACGCCCACTAGCAATCAGTACAACATACCACTGTGCCATGTGTAGTGGCTTATGCCTGTAATCATAGCGCTCGGGAGGCAGAGGCAAGAGGATTGCTATGAGTTTGAGGCTGAGTTCAGGATCATCCTGAACTACAAAGCAAGGTCCTGTCTCAAAAAAGAAAAAAGAAAAGAAAAAAGAGACCGGCATCTTCTGTCTTTTTCTAGACTAAGTGCTGCCATGAATGTTACCTTGTTCCTTGCCGCAAAGGGTTAGTGGGCTGGTTCCTATCACATCACTGTAAGACATTTTCTCTTTGGAATAAAAAGAATTTTCAGGTATTTTGGTGGGAGCAGGGACTTTAGATAGATGCTTGGAAAATGAACAGTGTCAATACAAGCGGGCCACTTGGAGAGGATGGTGGGAGCCCCGCCTTGCGGTTTGCATGTGTTACCCTCTCTTTTCATTTATTTCTCTGGGTAACACTTGCTCAAAGTAAGTCCTCTAAACCTAAGTTTCTGAATGGACATAACTAATGTGTTTTCAGAAAGGCTCTGCAAGGACATAAAGTTCTAAATAACTATTTCAGTGGTTTGTTTGCCTTTTGAGACAAGGTCTTGCTAGAATACAGGCTGGCCTTGAACTCACTGTGTAGCCCAGGCTGGCCTCCAGCTCATGGCGTCCTCCTGCCTCAGCCTCCTGAGTGCTGGGATTACAGGCCCGCGCCACCATGCCCAACTAAGTGACCATTTTAATAATAGAAAAAGATTGATGAAGATGGTAGTCATTTAGTTTTGCTGAGAAATACAAGAAGTTGATGAAATTGAGAGATTTGATTTGAGCTTATATCATGAATTCATTAAAATGAGTTTTAAATAAATATTAGTTTAGTAATATATATTTGTGATTGCTGTATTATTATAATGGAAATTTAACATGATTTAATGGACTGAATGACCATCAGTTCACTAGGCAGTATGACTGGCATTTGATGTACCACAGAGCTGTTATTCTGTGTGAACTCCTTTATGAAATAAACAGGACAACCAGTGCTTGTTTTAAACCCAAATCAGTTTTGACTACCTTCTCATCTTCTTCATCCACCTCTCCACAGCCTCCCGTAAGGCTACTCTAGGGTTAGAAATTCCATTTCTTCATGAACAAGGTTCATAAACAGTTCTAATTAATTTTTGTCCTAATCTCCTTTGCTGTATTGATTGATTTAAAATGAAACAAAGTCCTAAGTTCAAATCCTGCTACTAAAAAAAAAAAAAAAAAAGAAGGAAACAAACAAAACAGTGAAAATAGCCCTCCTTCTCTCCTCAAATTCCCAGTGTTGGGGGCCAGGAGGAGAATTGCCTCAGCAGGCCCAGAATTAGCCAGTCGTGGATGGAGCGCAGGGAAGGTTAGCAGCCTTGTACACCCCAGGGGCTGATGGGTATCGGGGACTGGGCCCTCCACAGGAGGCCAGTGGTCTCTTGTCACCCCTGACCAACTCCTGGGTTTGGTCTTTCCACTGCCTGGTCTTAAGCATGACAGTTGCTGGGGACGGTGGCTAAGCCCACCCTGCACGACTGTGGTTTCCAGTGTTACTCAAATCCGAGAGAAACTCTGCAGTTCGTCCTCTCGCTTTCCTTCAAGGAACCTTACAGCGCTACCCCCCTGTCTACTGGGTAACGGGCTCAAGAGTGAATAAGGCGACCCTGTCTTGCCCGCCATGGCCTTGAGTCTGCTGGCTGTTAAACAGGGGCTCTTTGGCGTCGTAATAATGCGGTATGTGTTCAGTCTTTAGCTAATTTGTAAATACTGTCTTCTTGGTGCTAAGAAACCAAATCCCCCACGCTCGGCAGTTTATGGGCTCCTGACAAAGATAACTGTGTGTCTGTGTGTGCACGCGTGCTCACATATGAGACATTATTCTTTGTTTTGACTTAATTAACATTTTGAGAAATAACAAATCGAGTCCTACTTTCTGCTGTTGATTATCTGGGTCCCTGCTGTAAACAGCAGCCTTCCACAGTGGCGCGCGGCTGCACAATATTTTGACAGAGACCAGGTGTCAGATGGAAACACAGTAGAAGCCTATTAATTAAGATGTTTGACTAATTCTGAACTAGGCTAAAGTTGGTTCAGTAAGGCTCTTCTCCCCAAAAATGTTATCAAAAAAGAAAAAGTGACTGAAAAGCAAGGATGGGGGGAGTGTTTTGGAGGCAGAAGTCAGGAGACCTCAGAAGGTTCCAGGCCGCGCTGTGTGACCCAAGGCCAGCTGCTTACCTTCTCTGGGCCTTGGATGTCTTCCACTGGAAAGCAGGCTAGATAAGCTTTGTTTGGGGGGCCTTTCTAATTCTAATTTGATTTTTTGTGCAAGTATTGTAGAGTGTTGTTGTTTACATAAAACGTGTTGATGAGTGATTCAGGTTGTTCTTATGTATTGTTCTAAGATTCTATCAAGCTAGTGCCAATTAATTTATATAAGTGAAAGTACTAAAACTATAATCCAGTCTTTAACCTTAGTAATTTCCCCCTCTGTTCTCCTGGCTTCTTCCTTTGGAACCAGTGAAATTTAACTACAAAGGAATATAAAAATAACGGCACACTAGGTAAAGCAGTGGAGGCCGGGTGTCTTCAGATACAGTGAACAATTTTTGTTCTTTTGTTGCTGTTTTTGGCGTTTCTCAGAGCAGGAAGTTTACTTAAACTAATGACCACAGAGGCCTAAAAATGGTGAGATGGAAGAGGTAGGCATGCTAGAGGATACCTGTGGAAATGTTTGCTCAAATGTCAAGGTTTACCCAGAAAGCTTCCTTTATTTATTTTCAGGTCTCTATATAAAGAAAGACTGCACTTGATTGCGTAAGTCTGTGTCTTTGTTAGGCGGCGAGGAGGTTAGAATTTAAACCCCAGCTAGGAAATGAAAAGCCAGTCTCTGCCTGCGGTGGTTCTGTCTCTGTATGTCCGATACCTCTCCCTTCCTACAGTGTCTCTTCTGAATGTTTGAGACACAGGTTCAGCAGAGTCTTGTATCTGGTAGCTTTTCCTGCTAAAAAGTGTTGCTTTCCCAGCTAATAAGCTGAGCTGTAGCTGCGGGAAAAGAGGGGGTGTTTGTTTTGTTTTTATTTTTTAATTTTTTCTTTTTCTTTTTTGAAAATGGGGCTTTTGAAAATAGTAATGCTTTTTGGGTGTGTGTGTGTGTTTTTTTTTTTTAAAGGTCTGTTTTTACGCTGTCACAGCTCAAAAATGCCAAAAGGCATTTTTTCCTTAAAAAATCAGTCCTGGGTTGATCCCAAATGTGGAGTCATGCATCCAGAAAGGACTTTTTGAGTGGTCACAAGGCTGATTGTGGTGATGGGGATTTTCCTTTTGCTTTAGGATCACCCTGTTGGAACCCCTGTCCCAGGCTCACGTGCTTGTGTGCGTGGGCCAGAGGTCACCTTGCTCTCCTGTGCTCCTGAGAAGGCAAGGCCATTCTGGCCTGTCCCGCTGCCCCTCCCCCTTTATGTGTGGCCATTTCTTCCCCAGAAGGGTTCTTCCCTTACTCCCCCGGATCTCTAGAGAGTGCACACACACAAAACGGAAAGAGCAAGGACAGTGAGGCTGACTGTGTGCTGGCCTTAGGGACATCAGTGTCCATGTAGCACCAGTTTCCTCATCTGTGAAGTGGGATTTTACCATTCGCAACACACACACACCCACACACCCACACACACACACACCCATGTGGCTAGTTTATTTAGGCCCAGGGTCGCTATTGAAAGAGAAACCATTCATTTGCTTTAGTGGGTCTGCCACACCCCCTTCTCTATCTCCATTTTAAAAATTGTTTGCTTGACTAAAAATAATAGTATGGAAAACAAACTTTGATGAATCAGTGCTCTTGGGTGGGGGATGGGTCAGGTCCTGAAGCAGAAATGAAGTGACTCACCCACTTGTCACTGATAGCTGCCCGTAAGTGCGTGGACATGCCCCATGTTTACCATTGCTGGTGTTTTCTGGGCCTGGCTAGGAGGCAGTTCCGGCTTTGCCTAAGAACCACCTGGCCTACCAGCTGGCCAGGCCACGAGGCAGGAACTTGGGGCTCTGAAGTGACCTGGACTCTGGTGTGGGGACCTGTGCTGTGCCTGTCCTTAGAGCCTGCCTTGGCAAGCTGGGACACATCCGAGGGAGCCACCCATGCCATGGCATCTCGTCACCGGGCGAGGGGAGTAACAGGGCCAGGGGATGGGGGCAGGTCCTTCTCTTCCTGAGAGACTATACTGTGGGCTGCCATGGGACCCCACCAGCCCTGGGCAGCAGAAGCTCCCCCTACCTGGGCGAGGGGTCCAGGCGCCGGGGAGCCAGCTGGACTGCAGCCTGGGGCCTGGGGAGTCTGCCTGGGGGATGAGAGGCCCCTGCAGAGTGGGATGGTGCTGGGTCGTGCTGGCCTCCGTGTTCCGTGGAGACGCCAAAGGCTCAGAGGTCTGAATTCAGAGCCAGGCCCCGGAGTGCCCTTGTGGCCTCTGTCAACGCGGGGTGCTGGATCATGCCCCATTCCACTGTCTATTTCTCTGTGTCACTCTGAAATGTGGCGATGGCTTGCAGGCTTGAGAACTCTGGGGACACGGGGGTGATGGACACTGACCTTGTTACTCAGCTGTGAGGCCTGGCCTGGGTGGCTGCCGGGTGAGGACCCAGGACACTATCTCCCTCACTGCAGAGCAGGCCAGAGTGAGATAAGGAGGGCAGACCCTCTAGGCAGAGATGAGCAGGGCCCTGGGCACCAAGGGCATTTGTTGGGCATACGAGGTTTCTGGAGCACTGACTGAGTTGGGCCGTGGGGACATTGAGATGCCTTCTTTCTCTGAGCACAGAGGGGCACAGCTGCGGTGGAGCCCTGGGAGAGGAAGGTAGAGGAGGTCTAGTAGAGGTCAACCAGAAGGTCACTCGGGAGACCGTGCAGCCATCCAGGCGATGCTGTAGTGCTCACAGGGGAGGTGCTGTGTAACTGGGGCCCTGCGGATGGGTTGGTGTAGTGGTCTGGAGTAGGTAGTGCGTGTGGCTCAAGCCAGACAGAGCGAGGACAGGCCTGATGTCGGGGACACAAGACAGTCCGGGGTGGCCAAGAGGGAGAGGGAGTGGTTGGAGACAGTCGGCTGGATGCTGCCAGGCACTCTGGTAGGCCAGGCCCGGTGTCTGGAGCTTGCCGTGTTGGGCCCGGGAGACTCGAGGGCAGGGGAGTGGCGCGGCCCAGGCTGCCAGCCTGTTCATATTTCGTTTCCTCCCTGGGCCCCATGGCCAGTAACGGCAAGTTTTCTGCCCGAGTTATCCAGGTCAGAGTCGTAATCCCTTACACCACCATGTGGACAGCTTTAGGCTATGTCTGGAAATGGTTGAAAATGGTGTTTTGTTGGCCGTCGGGAGAGGAGACGCGTTGTTCAGCAGGGAGGGCTCCTCGAGCTGCGAGTTCAGGTAATTAGCCAGTGAGTCACGTTGTGGCCCCCTGGGGAAGTGAACTGGAATGTCACTGGGCTACATGGAATGGCTGGTGTCCCCCAGCGGAGGTCTAGAGATGAGATCCTGGCCTTCTGCGGCTTTCTGTGTGCCACACTGTGCTGTGTCTTCCTGGTGGCCCTTGGCCAGTCTTTGCCCATCCAGGCTGTCTGCTGTTGGTGAATCTGCCTGTGCTGCCCCCCGAGACCCACGGCACGGTGTCTGAGCAGACAAATCACACTGATTGTGTGAGGATTGTGCAGTTTTCCACGTCAGCCTTTGCTGTTGCTAATCTAAGATGATAGGTTATTGAGAATTAATTCTGTGTTCCCAGACTGATGCTGGCACATGGGCCGTGCTTGGGAACTTCGAGAGAGGCTTGTAGCTTAAGCTGAGAGGAGAGGCAGCGTAGTGCAGTAAAGTCCTGGGTTGCAATCCCTGGCCTCCACTTAAGGTGCTGGTGACCGTGTAAGTCTCTTAGCATCTCTGAGCCTCCTTTCCCTTGTGAGTAAAGTGGAGAAAACTTCCTCCCTCAGTAGGCTTGGGGAAGGTTTTTGTTTAGGTCAGTTACTGCATTCAAAGCAGTTTTGCAAGGTGTAAAATATCAAGCACCATCCCCTACTAGTAGCTCACAAAGCACAGCTGTGTAGTGTCGCTGATCACCCTCGCTGCAGTGATAGGATTGGGCCTTGGAGGAACGTGTCAACAGTGTAGAGACACCACAGAAACAGCTCGGGCTGCACGTGCTCTGCTGCTTTGGCCCAGAAGCTGTGCTGTGCTTCGCTCCTGGCTTTGTCCAAGGATACGACTGTGAAGACGGTTGGGTTGCAGTGCTGGCTTGAGCATGTCACCCCGTCGTGTCCCTGGGTGATCTTGGCACAGTCTGCGTGGACGGATGCCCACTGTGTGCTGGACAGCAGGGAGGGTGCTGCGCTGGGTCCTGTGCCTGTCTGCTGGGCTCTCCGTATCCACAGGGGATGCCACTGAAGCTTTCGGAGTCGGTGAGAGAGAGGACAGGGTTGTTAACTCAGAAACGTCTCTGTCCTCCACCCTGTAACCACCTGAGAAAGAGCACCACGCTCATCTCCGTGTGTGAAGCTGTGAAGTTAGTATTTTTCTCCTTTTACAAATAAGAAAAAAGGCCCAGGTTATTTAGAAAAGTTGCTTTAGTCTCACGCCGAGGAGTGGAGCTGAATTCGCTTCTTTCTGGGCTCCAGGGTGACCCTGTAATTGATCAAACCTCAAAGGAGTTTCCTGAGAGTTGATAGGACGGTGCTATTGTTGAGTGTGGTCAGATGGGGCTTTGCCCAGCCAGTTCAGGTACACCTGGGCAAGGGGTCACCTCACCACCTGTTCTGTTCCTGTGACTGTGACACCTGTGTCCACGAGGGGCTGGGTGAATGGTCACTGCTGAGGAGAGGCCCTGGCCTAAGGTCTGCGGCAGGTTGGCAGCATGATGCTCTACAGCGGGACAAGGATTTAGTGATAACCCGCCATAGTGAAGTTGGCAACAGAGCTTTTCTGTACCCTCATCTGGCCTTGGGCCTTTGAACCGCGCAGGATGCCACCAGGCCTGGTACAACCGGGATGACATTTAATGGCCAAGGGCAGAGACTTCTGTGGGGGCTGGGCCTCTCCTCCCCTGCTGTGTTTAGCTGATGCCTCAAGTGTGGTGAGATTTTAGTGGAGAATCCTGCTGGACAATTGTCGAAGTTTTGAGGAAGGAATTAAAAATAAAAGTAAGGGTTGGTTTCCTCAGTTGTTGATTGTGGTAAACGCACAGACCGCCGGGCTTGTGGAGCACGGGTCTGACCCTGAGTGTCCCCGTGCTGGCGGGGTTCTGGCTGCACTTCGTCCTGTCGGGGTTCGCTTTGCAGTTGTGCAAACCTCACTCTCCTCTTGTTCCAAATAGAGTCGGAAGTCCAGAGCAGGCTGTGGCTGCCGGGAGCCGCGTCAGCTGAGCTCCCGAGAACAGCTGAGGTGACAAGGGGACTGTTAAGGGGAGAAAAATGAAATGTCCGTGGGAACTGAGCTCAGCACCTGCCCAAGCACTTCCTCTGAGACAGTGGCGCCGTGCCCACCCACCTCGGTGACCCCGTGTGACCCTCCGGGGTCTCGTGAGCAGAACAGCACGCAGCACTTCCTTTTCGTGGCCTGCAGACCCCGAGGCGGGTGTGGCGGTGAGCAGGGGCGCAGTCTGCGCTGCTGTGTCCTGTGTGGCCCGGGTCCAGCATGGGACCTGCTTTAGGGCCTCCTGGGCTCCCGCTCACCTCTGCCCCGGAGCTGAGTCCCCAGTCCCTAGAGGCCTGGATTCTGCGGAACCAGATCTCTGCTCTGAGATCCTCCCCACCTGTCAGGGGCCTGGCAGGAAGGGCCCTGAAAGTGACCTGAAACTGAAGAACAACTTCCTGGGGGTGGGACTCCCTCTGCCTGGAGCACTAGAGGCGGGAGGGTTCAGGTAGTGGAAGGAGTCCCGAGCCAGCCAGCCAGCCGTCTCTGCCTTTTATCTTCGGCCACCATGGTCACAGCTGTTACAAATATGACCCTCTTTCCACCGTCACACCCAGGGGCAGAAAAGGGCAGCTGCTTCTGGGTGAGTTTGTGTGTGGGAAGAAAACCTTGCTAGAGCCTCCCTGGGCATCACTGGCCAGTGTCATCTCACACACACGTGATCAGTGGCAGGAATAGGGGGTTGTCACAAGGCTCCTGAAGTCTACGGTCTTGTCCTTTGGCCCATGAGGGTACTCATTGTGGTGCTGAGTACTCACTGTGGTGCTGGGTACTTAGTACATTTTAATGCCAGCTAGTATCTCCTAGCTGAGGACAGGTGGGAGACGAATCGGGTCAGGTCCTGCCTGCGCAGAGCTGGAGGGGCAGTTGTGTAACTCCACTTGTGACAGGTAGGTTTTGGCAGGCTCTGGTGGTTTAGGAGGCTTTGGGAACGGTGTTCTGTTGTATCTCTGATATGGAAAGCCCCCACTTCTTCGATGCAGAAGGAGCTCAACAGCTATCTTGTCGTCTCGAGTGTCTGTCCTAAGGCCTTGGATTTTGTTTTCTTATCGTTCTAAGTGCTGCGATCACTTTGGACCCCAGGGAGAATCTCGAAGCTCATGAAAGACGGCCGCTTGAAGTTTTGCCTGTTTTTGACGGAAAGAGTTGCTGTTTTGGTTTGTTTAAAAAGCGAGTCCCTGCTCCTGACCCAGGCTAGGGTGGTGGTGGGGACCTCACACTTGTGCAAACTTGTGAGGTTGTGCCCTGGCCTCTTACCATGGCCCAGCACAGAGAGGTCTAGAACTGGAGCGGCCGCTTCCTCTGAAGATTGTCTGGTTTCCCACAGTGGTGGCCAGGTGGCCCTGGCCGTGAAACCAACTAAGTATCCCAGTGTGAAGCCGCTTCTGTGTGACAGATGAGCTGGGTCCCGCAGTTAATGGTGCAGGTCACCTCTGTCCGGGGGAGGGGACGCCACCCTTCGGGGACTGGGTGGGAGGACCCTTTGTGCAACCGCTGTGGACCAGTGGTCTCTGATGTTTACCGGTGTCTGTTTATGAGAGGGAAGTGCGGTCATAATTCTATCTCTCTTGTGGGCTGCATGGTTGCTTTCCCGGGGTTCATGTGGGAAGTGGTTACCGTTAGGAGGGGGATGAAATGACACTGTGCACAAGGAAGGGCCTTTGATCCAGGGATCTTTCTGAATGTCCTCATCTGGTCACTGTGCTTTTTATTTTTAGGGTTTCGCTATCTGCTTTAGCCTCGGAGACATGAGACTCGAACTAGGTGTGGGGCCTTGTCCTCCCCAGCTAGGCTGAGTCAGAATTTCAGGTCAGGCTTCAGGGGTCAGGGTGGGGGTGACTCCCAGATTGGTGGCTCTTCAGGGCTTGAGACCACCCTCAACTACCCAGACACATCCATGCTACCCCTGACTTTGAACGTGGGCCGTTTCTTCTCATTCCGCCCACGTTTCTCTTTTTATTCAGTTAGTTAATTACTTAATCATTTTTGCTAGAAGGTCTTGCTGGGTTCAGGCTGTTCTTGAATTTGCAGTGATCCTCCTGCCTCAGCCTCCCATGGCACACTCCCATGCTTGGCTTCAATTCAGATTATTTACAGAGCTACTTTGGTTGATGCTGGGGGTGAGGTGCCACCAGCCGTACCTCTGGGGGCTGCGGATACGTGGTGGATTTGGGAAGCCATGTTGGCTCGGACTCACGGAGCTGTGTGTGGTGAAATGGGCCCCACGTGAGCATCCTGGGGAGCCGTCAGGCTGCAGGTGAGGGGAATCCTCCCCGGGCTCGGGTGCAGCTTTCTCGTGCTTAGAGGCACTAACTGCTCAGCAGCCCGGCTTCCGTACATGGCCGGAGAGGAAGGGAAACATGTTCGCAGGTTGGTTAGAGATTTCGAAAGCAACAGTCGGCTCTCTCTTATCCACACGAAACCAGAACCCACTGCTGGCTCAGCCTTTCACAGCCGCAGTGCAACAGAGCGCCCTTTCACTCGGGGCTGGACTCTGCCGAGGGCTTTTTCCAGAACCTCGGCCAGCAGCAGGTAGAGCCTCTGAGGGCGCCTGCTGGGCCAGACTCGGAATCTAAAGGCTGCAGCATCTTTGCTCTCTGGCATTTTAAGATCCGTGAGGAGATGGGCCCACAAAGGCACATGTCTAGGGACAGCTGTCTCTGTCCTCTGCACCGGACAGGCCCAATTATGACCTGGAGGACGGTGAGGGAGACGCTTGGTGCATCTGCACCAGTTTTGTGACTCTGCCTGGGTGAGTCATTGTGCTACTCCAGGCCTCCGGCTTCCTGTTCTGTAAGCTGAAGGCGTTGCTTAGCAGGATTTTAAAGTTTCTTCCACCTTAAAATTCAAATTCCTGCAGTTGTGTTGAAAGAAATGACTTTTACTCATATCGATAGTTTCAAAATCACAGTGTGATCACTGCAGGGCCCACAATTGAGGGCAGGGTATAAAGAGCTTGGTTCTGAGGAAGGGGTGGTGGCTGGGACTTTTGCTTTCTATTGATTCACACTTGAATGTTGGGGTCCCCATATTGGCTACTTTTTGTTTTTTTCTTTTGAGATGTGGTCTGGCTTGGCAGTTCAGGCTGCCCTTGAAATCACTGTGGGCCCTTGAACTCACTGTGGGCCCTTGAACTAGTGGTGATCCTCCTGCCTCGGCCTCCCTTGCTGAGATTACAGCTGCGTGCTATCACACCCTTTTCACTTTGGCTGCTTTCTGATAATCAGGCCGATTCATTTAGGTCGAGGCCTGAAAAGTGAGTAGCTGGGAATTTTCCCAGGTGACTGTGTTGCTGGGGCTGAGAACCGCAGCTGTAGATGCTTATGTAAAGCTGTGGTTCAGCATGACAGGCATGTGCCCCGGGTGGAAAGTGATAGTAGTTGGGTGGAAAAAGCAACGCACACTCACCCTGAAAGCAAAGAGCGCTGGGTTCTGGGTGTGTGCGGGTTTGGTAATCCTGGCTGCTGCTGGGAGTCCTCGCCCTGAGGTTTAGAGACCCACTTGTCTGTGTCTCTGGGTCAGTGGTTTTTCAGCGTCTTTGAAGTAGTGGAACCATCTGCAGCTGGTTATTTCTGTTCAGGAAACTTGGAGTATAAGGGGGTGGAGCAGCCGTGGGGAAACAGCCATTCTACACACCCACACTTTTTTCATGAGACTTAACAGGTCTGGCTGGCGCCCTTGTACCTTAGTGTGAGAATCCAGGCAGCGTCCGGGGAGCCCACGGAACACACAAGGCTGTTGGAGTGTGCATTGTTTGCCAGTGTGTCGGGGAAAGGGTCCCTGTCTTTTTTTTTTTTTTTTTTTTGGAGACAGGTCTTGCTCTGTAGTTCAGGCTGGCCCTGAGCTCAGCCTCAGCCTTTCAATAATCCTCCTGCCTCAGTCTCCTGAGTGCTGGGATTACAGGCATGAGCCACCACGCCCGGCACTGTGATATGTGATTCTGATTGCTGGCGGGCATGAGTCTCCAAGCCCAATGCTGTTGTATGTGGTTACTAGGACTCGAACCTGGGCCTTTGTGCTTATAAGGCAGACGGGAACCACTGAGCTAAATCCCTGGCCCAAGAGTCGCTCCATATCAGCTGTTGCATCTAAACTGCTGTTGGTCCCAGCCACGGCCAAGAATGCCTTCCCTCAGCCTCAGAGGTCTTAAGACCACAGCTGCCTGGATTCAAACCCCAAGCAGAAGATGGGGAAAGGGCGGCTGGATTGTATGGTGCCCTCCTGGTCCAGGGAGGCCCTGCTCTGTGGGAGGGTGGCAAAGGTGGCCTAGTTGGTGTGAAAGGAGCCTGAGTGAAGAAAATTGATCTACTCTAATTAACCTAAGGGGTTTCACACGTTGGAGCAGGTTGGAAGCTCCAGACTCCTGTGAGGATGCAGGTTAGGTCAGCATGTAGGAGGACAAGTAAGGTTACAGGGAGGGAGGACAGGAGAGTACAGGATTTGAAGCAACAGTGACAATAATGAAGGCCATCTGTGCTGTGGTCATCTAGGAAGTATCCTAGGGACTCAGTCCCAGGTTAGGATGGGAAGGGACAGGTGTGCGGAGCTGGCAGAAGTGAGACACACAGGCTACCTGCAGAATGCGTTTCTTCCCACCCCACCAGATGCCCAGTGTCTCCGGGGGGCAGCAGGCCCTGTGGGCACCTCATTGCCAGTGTGAATGACTATGTCCTTTCTCCCAAGAAGTAACCCTCTTTTCCTTACCCACAGCATTTTTTTTTTTCTTTTTTAGGGGGGAGCACAGGAACTTGATAGTTCAGGTTGGCCTTGAGCTCACTCTGTAGCCTAGGCGAGGCTGGTACTCACAGCAGTCCTCCTGCCTCTGCCTCCTGAATGTTGGGATTACAGGCGTGAGCCACCACGCCCGGCATTGATGTATGTAGTTACCAGGGATTGAATTTGGGATCTCGTGCTTACTTATAAGGCAGGCACCAGAACCACTGAGCCAAATCCCCAGCCTAGCATTTTGCTTTTTCTGCAAGGTGGGAGGTGGTCTTCAGGTTCTGCTCAACAGTTACCATCTGCTCACCTTTGTTTCCTGCGTAGCTTGCGGTTGGAAATTCTTTGCTGTCTGTGCCCGTGTATGTCCTGGAGCCGTCTCCCCACGGTGGTTGCCTTTGAGTGTGGCTTTGTCCCATGAGTGGTCGGTGATCATCGTAAATGCAGGGCCAGCTTTGTGTGGCCGAAGCTGTCACTTCTTGGAGGGCGGTCACTCCAGGTTTCCTGGTCACGTGCTGGGTGTTGAGGGGCAGATCTGAGCCCCACGCAGAATGAAGAACGTGCTCTTTGTGGTGGGGAGCAGAGGCCCGAGCGTGTTTTTTAAAAAAAGCCCATATTTTCTGGGCAGCAGAACTCAAGTTTCCAGTAAACATCTCCCTTTCTACTTTACCTTTTAATTTTGGCTTCTGTGCTCTGAGATTGCCTTGCTGTGATGCCAGTCCTGCCCAGAAAGGGTGGCTGAGGGCCGGTCAGGTTCTCAGAGTGGGGTTGAGTCTCTTCTTCTGCCCAGTGGATTGACAGCTCTTGGAGAAGGACGAAAATAGAACCCTTGGGCTGGGTCAGGAGGGCACATGCCTCTGTGACTTTACCTTGAGTCTCACCCTGGTGGCCGGAGGAGGCCTGCTGAGCGTACCTCAGGGCGGGTTTACTCTGTGCTGCGTTTGCCTGTGTTGGTGTCTGGAGATCAAGCTTGGGACTGGCTCTCCTGGAAGCTTGTGGCTTGGAGGATGGGCACAGGATGAGCCACTGCCAAGGGGCATGCTTTGGAAGGATGAAAGCATGCAAGTGGAAACCGAGAGAGAAAACTGCAAAGGTAGCAGAGCTGCCCAGGTCCCCTGGGTCGCCGTCGCTGTGAGCGGTGTCCTGCTGCCTCTTCACCACACTTTTAGTTCTGTGCTGCTACGGAGGCTGTTTCAGAGTAAGAGGGCAGAAGCAGCTTGCAGCCGGCCTGGCCCGCTAGCAAGCATGCGGATGGACAGCGCTGACCTCGACCTTTGTCAGGGTGACCTTTCTGCAGACAAAGAGCTCATTGTGCCCAGGCGACCCCAAATAAAGCGCCTGACACAAAGCAATGCAAAGTGGCTTTTTGAGGGGCTTGCATGGCTGTTTGAGGCCTGGAGTCCCCAGCAGGAAGACAGAGTCTTTAGAAACCCAGTAGCACGCACACCCTGCGCTCTCCCTGCGGCACCCTTTGCAGCCTTTCTCCTTATTTCCCCCTCCTCTTGAACCTCGAGGTGACTGTGGTCAGGCAGATCAGCCAGGTTCCTGGGCGCTCTAGTCCAAAGCGCCTCAGAGAGGACGCGGTCCATGGTGTCCTGTCCTGGCACAGGAAGTAGTTTCTCCCTAGAAGTGAGTGACCAGGGACAAGTTCCAGTTAGTGAAGAGTCTGAGACCAGTCCTTCAGCCCTCTTGAATTCTTTGAAGACACAGTGTTGGCTAAAAAAAGAAAACTCAATCCAAAATAAAACAAAAACACCAGAACAAAATGATGTACATGCTGTGTGTTCCCTGTATCTCTCAGAAAAGAATGGGTTCTTTCTAAAATTCATCCTATTGCGACAAGAGGACACACAACTGCACGGCACTTGACAGTGTCCAAAGTGCTTTCCCAAGAGTGATTTTATCTCCATGACAGTCCTTAAAGGAGGTGCCAGTGTGACCCAGCCCTGTGGACAGCCAGGCAGTGGCTTGGCAAGGTGTGGGAGAAGCTTGTGGTCCAAGGAGCCCTCGGTGTGGTGGCTTTGCTGTCCTCACCTGGGGAGCCACAAAGGCTCCTGGGAATTCCCCTTTGTCGGACGGTGGGCTTGTACCTGTCCTGCCCACGTAGGATCATGGGTGTTGTGTTGAGGCCCAGCCAGGCCTGGTGACACGCCACCTGAGGAGGTGACAGCCACCCAGGGAGCTGCTGGGAGGAGTTCCCCTTGTACTTCTTTCAACCCCCACTGCTCTGGGGGTCCCTATGTCTCCATGAGAAGCTGCACAAGGGGAGTCCCCGCCACTGGGTGGGCCATGTCCCGTGGACACCCCTTTCAGAGTGTCTCCACAGATCGTACATCCCTGTTACTGACGGATGGGGAAATGGAGGCCCAAAGGGGTACAGTGACTTGCACAAGACCACACAGGGGATCTTGGCTAAACCAGAGTTAGGACCAGATTTCTGCACAGAGGACCTGGTGTGGTGCTGGCTTGGTTCGGCTGTGTGTGCATCTGCACCGTGTCTCCTCCTCAGCTGACACTGTGGCCGTCGCCCTTTCCCTGGAGCAGTTCGTTGACTGAGGGAGTGAAGCCAGCTAGTGTCATGAGTGCTGGAGTCGGAGTGATGTCAGGAGAGACAAGGTGGGAAATGGGGTGCTGCTTAGTGTGCAGAGCCGGAAGTGAGCTTCGGTTTCCAAGTGTGATTGGTGGCAGGAGATGAGGTGGTGGGGGGAAGTGACTCAGTTTCCCTGGGAGTCCCGGTGGCCACTGCCTGGGGCACTTGTTCTTTGCTAGCACCTCAGCTCTGTTTCTCTGGGCTTAGATCAGAGTTGGGTTGGGTGGGACAGGGTCTTGGTGTGGTGGGATGCTCCCTGGTCTGTAGGATGCAGCGTCGTCGCTGACTTGCCACCAGCAGGCTGCCAACCTGTGTCTGGCCCGCGGCCAGGCCTCTACCCCCATCAGCCCGAGCTTGGTGGAGAGCACTGTTTATCCCACGGTGGTTGGTCAGAGTCCCTCGCTGGAACCTGCCCGAGTTTATTAATTGTGGTTACTACCTAGTGCCATGGAATCTTTCTTTTGTTTTTAATTGTGCCCTGGGAGAGAAAAGACGTCAACATGGTAGAAAAAGAAGGTGCCAGCCCCTTCCCCCTCCTCCCCTGGCACATGTGTCGCTCCTGTGACATCTAGAGGACTTGGGTGACGAAAGTCTCCTTGCTCTTTGAATGTCCTCATTGCTCACCCTTCTGCCCCAGTGGCCTCCAGGCCGGAGCCTGGTGGGACAGGTGGGACCTGCCCGCAGAGTGACATGGGGCTGGAGGTAGGGGTGTTGGCGGGGACCCAACGTGATCTGAGATGTGACCTCTTCAGTTGTGAGTCATTCGCCCCCAGATAACCACCTGGTACTTTCACGGGGAACTGCTGGTGTCATTGTGGCTGTGGCCATGGTTTCTCCAAAATAAGGTGTTTTCAGAAATGAAAATACAAGGGTTGGTTTTCTTAGATCTGTTGTCATGGATTCGTGGCTGTTCCAACTTCTCCTCATAGAATTTGCCCTTCCTTTCTCTTCCCTTGTAGGCCCAGCACATGCATTAATGATAATAGAGAGCGGATTGATTCTCACATTTCTCATAGAAGCCACCATCATCTCATTTCTTTCATTATCACCTTCCAGAACATCTGTTCGCAAGAGCATGTTTGTGTTGCTGTAATCCGATCGTCTCCGTCAGGGTCTAACAGGAAAGCAGGAAGGACATCAGTATTTATCAGAGAGAAAATTGAATACAGGGCCTTGGTTCGGGCGGTCAAGGATCTGAGCAGCCAAATGTGGGAAGACGAGGCGACCCGGAGCTTTGCAGGAGGCCACGGCCACCTTTAGATGGAGGGACGGAGGGAGAAGGTGGTGTTCCCAGCACCCAGGGTTGGGGGTCACTGTGGGCTTGAGATGCTTCTGGACGGGCCATTTTCAGTGCCGGGGGAGAAGGGGGTGGCACCCTGGCCTCACTTTTCTGTACCCCAGGAAGCCAGAGATTAGCTCTGGGACAGACAGATCAGGGCCTAGGGGACAGGAGTGGGTCAAAGGGCGAACTGGGCCGGGGCCAGCACATGCTAGAGCCTGATGCTGGAACTTTTTACAGAAGGAACAACTTCTGAGCTTCCCTGTGATTTTCCTAACGGTCCCATGCTGCCGCACCAAGCACCGGACTAGCCTCTACCAGCCGCCCACTGCTGGGTCATCGCCTTTGCTCATTAATCAACAGTCCTGAGAGTGCGGTCCCTGATGGCACTGGCATCCCTAGGGCACGGTGTAGAAATGCAGCCGCAGTGTTCCCCACAGCCCTGGCTCTCAGCCCCTGGGGTGGAGCCCCCCACATCCCCTGCATTTGCATCCATGTGAGGGCTGCTGGTGCAGTGGGTGGGTACTGAAGTGCCAGGCCTGGGGTCTGTGTAGAGTAGGGTGCGTTGGCACGGTGGGCACGAGGCTGTACCTCTCTAGTCAGGTGCTCCCTAGGGTCACCTGAAAATACCAGGCCCTGAGCTGACTGAGAAATAAAACTTGGTGACAGGCACGAGGTCCTGTATGTGTCCAGGCTTCCCCTGGAGCTTTGCAGAAGGATGTGGCCAGGCTCTGGGTCATAGGAAATTGGTCCCTAGGTCAGTCCTAGTGTTTGCGGTCTGCCTGGCAGCAGTGACCACTTAGGGGTCTCTGGGCAGCTGGGAGGCAGGAAATTGGTGCATTGGACTTGGCTTCCTGTCAGCAAATGTCCCCTTCCTCGTACCATTTTCATGAGCACATGTTTGCCTATGTAATGATGCCTTCTTCGTAGGGAATTGGTACATTTTGTCACCTGTGCTGATTGGCAGGTCCCACTGTCTTGTCACTGTGCTTGGTCACCTGATGGAGGGGAAGGAACCCAGGTCTCAGAACAGAGCCACCTGGTGTCCCGTGTTGCCCAGGGTGGGGAAGGTGTCACTTAGGCTGTCGGAGCTGTGCTGGCCTCATCTGTCGGGCGTCCTGCCGTCATCCCTCTGGTCACAGTAGGCAGGAGGCAGGTAGGATGCTTGACATCAGACGGCCCCTGGATGTGGAGCTGTTGGCTGCTCACCTGCTCGCCACCAGCTCTGAGCCCCCAGCCGCTGCACACAGGGGTCACTCTGCTAGTGGGTGGCTGAGTAAGCCAGCCCTATGTCCTTGTCTCTCAGTCCCTGGCTGAGAAGTGAGGGAGGCGGAGGTCTGCTCTGCCTCAGAGCCACCCGCAGGGCCCCTGCTGAGACCTGACGGAAACTTGCTGTGGTGGTGCTACAGTGTCACCTGGGAGTGTGACATCACTGCTTGGAGGCTGGTTACCTCCAGCGTCGCGTCATCCTGTCTCCCTGCCTGTGGCTGCTCCCGGACTGCTGCGAGGACTGTCCAGCCCGGGCGCCGCCCAGCGAGGCTGGCGAGTATCTCCGTGGGTGGAGTTTTCGAGGGGAGCGAAGACTCAGGGAAGGCGGTTTGCTGGGGTGACTCGAGGAAGGCGTTGAACCCAGGCTGGAGGGTTTCTGGTTCGAGGCTCTGGCCTGGGCTTCACAGTGTGCTGCAGTCTCTCCCATGCTCGAGGGTGTCCTCGGGCAGGTGACAGGGCCCCTGAGATGACCTGTGTGGGTTGTCTGCAGGTCCATGGGCCCGTGGAAGTTGGCCTGAGCTTTGGGCAGGTCAGAACATGCCACCTCCACACATTGTCACCGTGTGGACAGTGATCAGAACAGACATTAAGATGGGAGGTGATGCCCTGGGGCAAGAGTGCCAGCTGCTCTGTTCCCGCCCCTCTGTGCAGGCTGAGGGCCGTCCCTGGCCTCCCCTGGAGCGAACTCAGCACATAGCCCAGTCCAGGGCTCAGCTCAGAACCACTGGCCCGAGGAGAGGGCTGTGGCAGGTGGCGGCGGGCAGGCCGCGGGGAGAACTCAGGCCCAGGGCCTGCTCGGGCAGGTCCTAATGACTCTAATAACCGTGCTGAGGCAAGGCCTGGGCTTTTAACGTAATAAACACACATTACTTCTCACGAAGCCAGCGACGATGGAGGGGCGTAATTACCTGAGATCTGCTTGACAGGCAGCTGGGGAGACTTGCAAGGCTGCATTGACTTTGGCAGGAGCTGCACTCACCTCACATTGGCAGGGATGTGGCTGCATACCTGTGAAATGTGTCCCAGAGACCTGTGTGTGTGTGTGTGTGTGTATGAATACAGACAGGCTAAGCATGCGCTCTGCCCTCTCTCTTATGCTGCTTTGGGGTTGTTTTGTTTTTGTCTGAGGCAAGGCCTTGCCACGTTTCCTAGACTGGCCCAAATGATCCTCCTGCCTCAGCCTTCCAAGTAGCCGGATCTACATGGGCATGCAGCTCCACACCCAGCTTCAGGTCATTTGGCACGTGTGACTGACTTGGTAGGTCAGGACTGTTGGGGTCAGAGTCATCTTTCTTTTTTTTTTTTTTTTTTTTTGAGACAGGGTCTCGCTTTGTGGTTCAAGCTGGCCCTGAGCTCAGCCTCCACCTCACATCACAGCAATCCTCCTGCCTCTGCCTCCCAAGTGCTGGGATTACAGGCGTGAGCCACCATGCCTGGCACTGTGGTAAGTGGTATTGGCTGCTTCTGGGCGTGAGTCTCTACGCCCAGTATGGTATGCGGTTACCGAGGATCAAACCCGGGTCCTTGCGCTTGCAAGACAGTCACCATAACCACTGAGCTAACTCCCTGGCCTGGAGTCATCTCTTTCTTGAGCTAAGGGGCTTGTGTTTTCACCCAGCTATAGTTGCAAGAGGAGTCAGCCTGCACTGTCTGGGTAGGCCCTGGGCAAGTCACATCTTTCCTCCAAGCCTCAGTTTCTCTAGAGGGGAAATGAAGGCAAACAATACCTGTGTCTCTAGAGGTGGTATAAGGTGGAGTTCTTGCAGGTATAAAACCTTGCTCCTGGGCCGGGGAGTTAGCTCAGTGGTTCCGGCGCCTGTCTCGCAAGCGCAAGGACCCAGGTTCGATTCCCCGGTAACCACATAACAATACTGGGTGTGGAGACCCACACCCAGCAACAACCAGTACCACATACCACAGTGCTGGGCGTGGTGGCTCACGCCTGTCATCCCAGCACTCGGGAGGCAGAGGCAGGAGGATTGTGATGTGAGTTTGAGGCTGAGCTCAGGGCCAGCCTGAACCACAAAGCGAGACCCTGTCTCAAAAAACCTAAAAAAAAAAAAAAAAAACCTTGCTCCTGTTTGTCGTCTCGGCAGGAGCTGGGGAGTGGTTGCCCCTTCCTCTCTCCTCTGGGTGATAACAAGGTCAAAGAATGCCCAGGTTCCCAGCTCTCTGCTGTTCTAGGCAGCTCCCTGGGCACTGAGGTGGGACAACATTTACCCAACCCCTTTGCCTTTCAGTGTGGACACCAGCATTTCTCTGATCTGGGCCTCAAAGGTGGAGTCCAGCTGTGAGGGTATGCCTGGGGCCTGTCCTCATGCACGTGTGCCACTTTTGGGCATCCTGTGTGCACAGTCACAGCCCCTGCTCAGAGGGCCGTGCCCAGTTTGGTGCCCCACTGTTGCCATCTTGGCTGTCCTGTTAGTGCCTAGTACCCAGAGCACAGGTCTGCAGGACCTGTGGCATCTAGTTGCCGAGCGGAAGTTGGCTAAGTACTGGATACCATGTCACAGCTGTGGCCAGGCAGGCGAGTCCCAGAAGGTCCCCGTACTTTTCATTTGGATTAGAATTTGCTTTAGATGCAGAAGGTTGGCGATGCCTTCCAGTGAACTCAGTGGGCACTTCCCGGCCCCAGCCAACCACTCAGGCTAGACCCAATGAGCTAAAATGCACAGGAGGGACGGGCTCCTTTGGACCTTTGCAGCAGGGAGCAGAGAGCCGAGCCCGTGGGTAGAGCTCGTGTGTTTGTGGACACGAAGTGAAACGGTGGAGTAAGTTAGTTGGACTTGGTGTCTTGCTGTCTCGGTCCCGAAGTGTGTGTCTACATCCAAGCTGCAAAATAAAACCCGTGCAGTTCTGGTGGTCCCCGCATTCAAGTTCAGTGTGCTTAGATTTGCATTAAAAATGGGCATCACATGACATAAATGTGAACAGCACTTTCATGTAATAATTTAAAACATTATTTTTTCTTAGAATGAGAGCATTTCTTCTTAGAATGACAGCAACAAATGGAAGACTCTGTGCTGGGGCAAGGGTGAGACTGCAGAAAACAAAAAAGACTTTGTCTCGCAGTTTGTCCTGCTTCCTGCACAGAACGCTTCACATTTTCATTGTGTGCTGGGCACCCAAATGTGGGGCTGCTCTGTGTGGCCACCCGGCGCCGGGGGATCTCGGCTGGTCTTCAGGTACAGGCCCTTTCCTTGCCCTGGATGTGCTCACATGGCTTCCGGGTCACATTTAGATGACATTTACGCAGCGCCATCTGGCTGTTCGGAGTGATGGTGGCTCTGCTGAGAGAGGTCCTAGTAGGTGACCCAGGAGGCTGTACATATGCCCTTGGCTGAGATACATGGGGTGGCCTGTACCTTCCCCTCGCTTGGGAGCCCCTCACTTGGACCCCATCTCTGGCTTGGCCTTGCGCAGGCCAATTCTTCAGCAGGTTATGCTTACTCTTTTGCTTGTTCCAGGCTCCTGGAGCCTTAGTTTCCTCATCTGTAAAGGAGAGTAATGGTCACCACTTCCTGGGGTGGTCATGAGGATTAATGATGGGCCTGTGGTATTGAGTAAGTGCTAGAGGGGCCAAGAACCCGCAGCTCCAGAGTCCGTGGATACAGATGTAGGCTTTCCATCTCATGTCAGAAGTAGCTCTTCAGACTGTTTTAGATGCTACTGCAGTGAAAGAAAAACGGCAGCACTTGGAGTTTGAAGATCTAGGTCTTGGTTATTTCACTCTTTCACCTTCAGTCAAGTGACCTTTGGGTGTCTTTTCCAAACTGTTCCTCAGTTTCTTTATAAAATGGGGTTGTGGGAGGTGGACCGCCTGACAGCATGGGGCCCATCCAAGGTGGTGTGTGTAGGAATCCTTGTAAGCTGAAATCCTGTCATTGGGGAGACCACAGGTGGGTCGTCAACGTGTCTGTAACTTATTGGCTGTTGTATGTCATTCATTTGTGGGAGGAGAGGGCAGGACTTTTTGGTGCCACCTGCTGCCTCCTGAGGGGGCTGGAAAGGAAGGAGAGATGAACGAAGGGAGAGGTAGATGGAGGGCCGAAGGAGAGCAAACCCAGTAGGGTTTGGAGTCCCTGACGGGGCCCACAGCGGCAGGTTTCCGGAACTCAGGGAGGGGCGCAGCAGGCCTGCGGTTGCGCAGCTCGCGTCAGCTGTTGGGAAGAGAACAACCAGTGGTGGGGAGCGGGGCTTCTCCCGCCTGGCGTCCCGAGCCCGGCCTGCTGCTGCCTGGCGTGCACTTGGCAGCATGGAGAAAACCACAGAGGACATTCGAGGCCCTGAGCTGCTCATTTGGAGGGTGTGGCTGCGTTTTTCTCTTGCCACAGTGAGCTAATTAAAGAAAACGAGCTCAGGAGCAGGGGAGGAGTGACCCGGAGTGCTCAGGGAGGACTGCTCTGGCCGAGGAGGCCTGCACGGCCCACAAGGCTGGTGGCAGTGGACGTCCAGGGTCCCGGGTACCCAGGAGGGGCTGCTGGGGACAGTGGGATGGGAGGCTGTACTTGGACCATGAGGGGACACGGGGAGAGTCCAAGGAGCTGTCGAAGGTGAGACTGTGCTTTGTGACACTTCACAACTGTGGACCTTTGTCCCAAGCAGTGGGCAGCTCCCCTGTCCCGAGAGCCCGCTCTGGCGGTCATGATGACAGTGCCCACCCCTGGGCCCTGTCCTTCCCTTCTCATGCCAGCCTTAGATGGGGGTGGGACTCCTGTACTTCCTATGAGCATTCTTAGAAGCGCTTTCGATTTTCTTTTTAACCCTAAGGGAATTAAACCCACAGCTTTTGCACTGAGCTACATCCGCAACCTTTTATTTATTTATTTTTTACTTGAAACAAGGTCTCACTAAATTGCAAAGTTGCGCAGGGTGCGCTGGAACTTGTTTCCTCCTGCCTCAGCCTCTCTGAGTGGGGGTGTATCACCTACCCAGCGTGACTGTGTGGAGCTATGTGTGAAGGACCAGTGTCAGCTGCTGATGTCTGTCACCCTTCCTCTGGCGCAGGCTGGGCCACCAGTGTCCTGTGGAGCACTGTACAGTAAAGGGCTCCAGGACTGCAGGGGAAACCATTTAAAGGAATCCTGCTGTGGATCGCTTGGAATGGAGAATCATAGCGCGTCACCAGTGATTCTCTGACTTGGCGTGTTTTGTGTGACAGGGTTACTCATGGTGGCGCAGGGGGAGTGTCCCCTTGCCTACTGTGTTGGGGTGATTTCCTCCTTGGCCAAGAACCCCAGGAGTGTGTAGGATGGGGGCAGAACACTTTAATCTGAGTTGCACAGGAGTTGGTGCCTGGCCAGGCCTATGGGCCGGTGACTCCCCAGCCAGGCTGGGACACGCCACAGTTTGCCTGTGCTGATGACACTCACGGTCACAAGCTAACTGAGCCCTCACCCTGAGCCCGTATCTTCCATTGTAGATGATTTTGCTTAATGATTGCTCATAATCAGTATGCTAAAGTTAGTGTAAGACCGACTGGCTAATTCAGACCAGCATTCCGCTCTCCAGTGAACTAAAGCCGAGGAGAGAAGCCTGGACTCCAACATGGGCGAACCTTGAAAATGTTATGTGTAAAAGGAGCCAGACACAAAAAGCCATTCTTGTATGATTCCATCTACATGAAATACCCAAAGTAGACAGATTTATATAGCGAGAAAGCAGATCAGCAGTTGCCAGGGGAGTGACTGCGTCTTGGGCATAGGGGCTCCTATAGGGGCGACCGAATGTTCTGGAATCACATGGTGATTAAGGCCTGGATAGTATGTGTTGAAAGGGACACATTGGTAGATGAGTATGCCACCTTTACTGCTTTATAGGCTGTATAAGAAGTGAGCGTGGGCCTCTCCAGAGGTGCTGCTCCCCGAGTTGCCTTCTGAGCTGTGTGTGCTGTATGGGGAAGGAAGGAAAGGGAGGGGTTTTGATGCGCCCCTGGGGGCTGAAGCCACCCTGGGACTTTCCAGGTCAGGCTCTACCCTTAGGAGGAGCCACAGGCTCAGAGCGGGCTAGTGACTTGCCCAAAGCCATAGAGCGAGGTACCAGAGTTGTGATCTTTGTTCCAGCCCCCTTGTTCGCCCCGGGAAAGATCAAACGTGGGAGTTGGGTTCTTTTACATCGCTGGATCCATCCAGCCTATGCTTTCACCGG
Organism: Petromus typicus; assembly: GCA_004026965.1. Taxonomy (NCBI): domain Eukaryota; kingdom Metazoa; phylum Chordata; class Mammalia; order Rodentia; family Petromuridae; genus Petromus; species Petromus typicus. Next base: position 4,565 of record PVIR01009046.1, on the reverse strand, counting down.
GGGAGTGTGGGGCGAACTATGTCCCAGGTGCCCCTCACTTTGGGCACTGGGTGAAAGGCATGGATTATGTGTAAGTACACACTAGGAACTTTCCAGGAATGATAGGTGCGCGCTGCAGTTCACATCCTTTGGCCCCAGTGCAGGAGTGAGTGAAGCCTCAGCTCAAAGTAATATTGATGTACGGGAATCAGCAAGCTGTTTAAATGACTGGTGTCAGAGATGGTTTCCGATCCTGCAAGCCCTGCCACTCTGCCCTCTGCCTGCCTTCTTCCACAAGACCAGCTAAGTGTGCCGTCCTGGTGGCCAGATGGTGATGAGGGCTATGACTGTGATGCTATTCAAAGGGACCGAGCTGGCGCAGGGTGAACTGTATACTGAGTGAGTCCTTAGGAGATGCCAGATACATTTCCAGGACTGGGAGGAACTGAAGGGTGGGTGGCGAGGAATCCTGTAGGTTTACTGAATGCAGCCCAGGCTGCAGTGAGCACCGTGGCTGTGGGAAGCCTGGCTCAGAATGCCCAGTGCTTTGTCTGCTCCTGCTCTGTTGAAGGCAGTGAGAGCAGAAACTCAGTCCTAGCCCTCAGGAATCCCAATTTAATTGTGTCATCTGGGTTTCCTGGGAGGGGCTCAACCTGAGAGCCAGGAGCGTACCAGAGCTTGGTCCTGCCGCCCCAGGCCCAGGGCGCTGGTTGGATTGGTCTCAGGACTTGCGCTGTGTGACTAGGGCCGTGTGCGTACGAGTGTGTACTGAAAGAGGAAAAAGCCAGTGTACAGTGAGTCAGGTTTAACCACAGCTTTCCCCTTTTGTTGTTACGCTCACGCACACAAGGCAGTCATGCCCTTGTCCAGGAAAGTGTGAAAACCACTTAAAATGTGCAAGACACATTTCTTGTGAGGTGTGTTTTCTAGCTGCCTTGAGCTGTGGGTGGATTTGGGAAGGTGTAGATGTTGCTGGTTTGTAGGAATGTGGGGTCGGCCCAGGGGGGGTCTTGGGGTGGAATTGTGAACCTTTTGGTGGTCCTGATGGCCACCAGCTGGATGGATCGGGAGGAAGTGGGTGGTCACAATCTTGTGGCCAGGTCCAGAATTGACCTCTCTGCTAGTTCTCCCTGTGTGGTCTTCTGGCCCATGTGTGGCCCCCTTGGAGCCCCGGGATGCCTCTCAGGCCCCTTTTTACCTGATACACTTCCAGGACGCATCCCCTCCCCCATCCTTACCTTGACTGCCTGGCTCTGCTCACCCTCTCCCTCGCCTGAGTAGCTCCTGAATCACTTCCGGGCTCTGCTATACAGCAGCTCGGTAAATATTTTTGACTCTGTGAACCTGGGCCTTTCCCAGGAAGGTAGCTTGTGTGTGTGTCATTCACCCACCCAGATCTGATTGCCAACTTCCTTTGTGCAGAGACTCACTCTAGGCCTGCCCCTCCCTGCTACCCCTCATGCCCGGGGGGGGGGGGGGGGGGGAGGGAGAGTACAGTCAAAGTCCTACGAGACCTACACACTTGAACCTGTCCCCTGTGGCTGCAGACAGGGCCCAGGGCCTCCTTGGGATGGTACTGGGCACATCTGCCAAGGGTATGAGGAGGAAGCAGCCCGCTGTTCAGGTGTGAGCCGTGGGGGAGAGTGGGGGTGTGCCGTCGACCCCTAAGTTCCTTTCACCCTGTGGTAATGGAGCAGTCTGGGGGCGTGTGGGCTCCCCATGCCTGTATGCTGTGCCTGGGCTCAGGTTCAGCAGGGAACAGGGCTCGGGGTGTGGATGGGGCTCCTCACCCAGGTTCTCCTGTGACCTCTTTGACCTTGTTGCTGGAGGCCCTGGTGAGCCGCCACTGCCAGCCTCTTGTGCCCCCTGCCTCAGTGGTTTTGGAGCCCAGGGGGTTGGGGATGGACTGTATGCTGAGCCGTGCCACGTTCAGTGGAGATGTTGATACAGAGAGGTATCAGAGGTAACTGGGCAGAAGGGAGACAGGAAGCCAGGAGGAAGGAAAGGGGCCCAAGGCTAGGGGAAGGTAGGGGCTCTGATTTACAAAGTGCTGGTTTTGTTGTGGCCCTGTTCAAAGGCAGGAAGGTAGATAAGACCACATTCTAGTACTTTCACCCCGCCCCAGTGTTGACAGCCACAGGCTTTCCCAGGGTGGGCTGGGCATGGGTACTTCTCAATTTCTGTGTATTGCAGTCAGTCTGTCTGTCTCTGCAGTGCTGTCGTGCCACATGCTGTATGAGAGTGCTTGATGATGAATGCATGAGTGTCTTCCCACTTCTCCCAGCAGTAGGCATCAGTGTAGACAGTCGTGGTCAGCGGCAGGTTTTTGGTGAGTTAGAATTCTAACTCAGCCTGGGCAGGTAGCTCAGTGGTACAGCACTTACTGAAGGACCCTGGGTTCCATCGTTAAAACTGGCAAAAAATAAAAATAAAAATAAATGCTCATTAGGGCATCTGATTATAAAAGAAGATGGGCTTCGGGAAGCAGGCGCCCTGGAAACAGCCTTAAGCTTTCCCTTCCTCCTGGGCCATGGGCTCAGCCTTCCAGGGCTGACTTCAGGATGGTCAGGATGGGCAGGAGCAAGTCCCCTTTTCTGGTGAGGACATGATTTGTTTGGCCCCACCAGTGACAAGCAGCCACACACGTGGGCGCTGTGTCCCTCCTCCAGCTGATTTCTCATTAGTGTTGGGGCAGGTGGCGGAGGGCAGATGATTTTGGCATGGGGCTTCTCAAGAGTGGCCAAGTTCACGCTGGATGGCTGTGTTCCCTGCTGTGGTGTTATCTAGTTTCCTCGATGGCCATTGTCACAAAGAAAGAACTTCCTCGAGGGCTTCACCCGCCTTCCCTCCCTAGAGTTAGGTGGCCTGAATGCAGCCTTTTCTGTCCAGCCCTGGAGTCTCCCCTGAGAAGCCCCAGAGTCCCCAGGCACCTTTGTTGGTGTCCTGGGCTGCTCTTGTCTCCTGTGGGACATCTGCCTGCTTTCCCTTGAGCACTGCCTGGGGCGGGTGGATGCTGGGCGGAGGCTGCAGGCCAGCTTTCACCTGTGGGCCTCTGAGGGGCCTGACTGCAGGGCGCTGTGTGGTTCTGGGGGAGAGGGCAGCCATGGGTGATTCAGGCCCCTGGAATGCCCAGGCATGGCCAGGCTTGGGCAGGGCGGCCTGTGGCCTTCACTGTCGCCGGGAAAAGTGGCTACTGTGTGCACTAGTGATCGATGTGAGTCATTCTGGCAGCAGAAAGCGTTTCCAGGAGAAGGAAGGCCTTGCTTCCTGATGGCCTCCCTGTGCCTGGAAGGTGCGGTCCAAGCCTTTCCAGCATCTGCCTCTTGCTGGGCCTGCAGCCTTGTCCTGCCCTTTCTCGGTTTCCTTCCCCAGGACCTTTGCACCTGCTGGTCCTTCCATCCCTAGAGTTTCAGCTGCTGTGCGAGTCAGTCTCAGCTGAAATAGCAGCTGGTCCTCCCCAATGTTACCATATCCCTCCTGGGGTCTCATGAGGCCCTGATCTGGGGGATTCTTTGTTTACACCCATCTTTCCGTGGAAGGAGGAACCAGCTCTTCTGCTTCACCCACAACCCAGGCCCAGAACCGAGGAGCTCGGTAAATACTCAGAGGCATGAATCACGCGTGTAGGGTGAGAGTGTTCCTGCTCTGGGTTCCTTGGGAACTTTCCCCGCCTTCCCATCCCTGCGGGGTGGCCTGCGCCACAGCCTTTCCTGGCTTCCCTCCTTTGGCATCAGAACTTATCAGCCCCACATCTGAGTCTTTTGCAAGGTGACACTTCATCTGATTACCTAATTCACACTGAGGTGTTAATGGCGCTAATGACATAGTGTTTATTACCCCAGGGGATGCAGAATGATGGTATCGCAGCCCTGGTGGATTAAAACCCTGCAGGGACTTCCCAGGGAATCCAGGCTGAGTTCAGTCGCAGGGCTGCAGTGTCTGGGCCCTCATGGCTTCCTGGGCTCTGTCATCCTTTCTCCTCCCGCCGGCGCCTGCGCGGTACCTGGCACGGGCAGGCCCGCAATAAATGTTTACTACGTGGATTTCAAAGAGCAGATTGCGATGACTCATGCGCTAACTGAGGCTCTTGGTGTAGTCAGTCGGTCCTTGGGGCCTGGATGCCAGAGGAATGACAAATGGTGGGAATTTTGGACAGGGTGACAGCCCAGGAGGGCAGCGCAGAAGCGGTCGCCTTGGGGGGATCCCCGGAATCCAGCCCATTCTCTGTGTCACACCCACCCACTTCACCACCTACACACACTGGTCACCATGTGCCAGAGGAGAAGACAGGTAAAACCGTGTCCAGGAAGCTTGTGCCCTTCTGCAGGTGGAGGCTGGGAAAGCAGGGAGGGTTCTGGAAAGTGACCCTGTCAGTAGCCACCAGGGACGTGTTGCTGTCTGGCCCAGGCCACTGCCTGCCTGTTGCGGCCACTGTGGGGACAGCTCTGTACTCCGTTCCTCCATCCCAACCCCCACTCCCACAGAAAAAGAGGGACCTGCTGGGCTTTATTTGAAGAAAAGTGTCCCTTCTGATTTATTTAGGGTCGCGTGCGTTGAGAGCAGTAACTGGAAAAGGCGTGGTGGCC
>PVIR01009045.1:0-54726 GCA_004026965.1 Petromus typicus | reverse complement strand
TGGGCGTGGAGACTCACGCCCAGCAGCAACCAGTACCACATACCACAGTGCCGGGCGTGGTGGCTCACGCCTGTAATCCCAGCACTCGGGAGGCAGAGGCAGGAGGATTGCTGTGATGTGAGTTGGAGGCTGAGCTCAGGGCCAGCCTGAACCACAAAGTGAGACCCTGTCTCAAAAAACCTAAAAAAAAAAAAAAAAAGATACTTGGAACTGGTCACACAAGAACTCAATTGCCTAATGTATAAAAGAGTTCCTATAAAGCAACATAAAAGACCAATGATCCAATAGAAATCTCAGTATTTTATATATAGTTCACAAACACGGAAACAGCATTTAAATATGACCTATTTACTAAGAAAAAATACTGATACCTAATAAAAAATATAAATTGCTACCTCACAAGAGCCATCTTTTTAAAATATGAGGTTATTTAGGTATGAGGAAAAAACATTGGTGGGAGGTAAATCTATTACTTTATAGAGGAAAGATTACCATCTGTACCCCAGCAATTCCATATGTTGGATTGTGCTGTTCGAACGTGCTGTATGTACACACATGTGAAACTAGGTCAGAATACTTTTCATTAAAGCCTTAAGTTTGCATTATCAGTTATATGACATGCAGCAGAACTGTTAAAAAATGAATGGGGGGATCTCTGTCTGTGCACTGCTTTGGAATGGTTTGTTAGAAGAGGATGTTGTTGATTGATGAAGAGCCAGGTGCATGGTGTTCTGCTGCCATTTGTATAAAAGGAGAGGGAGCGATACAAGGCTATTGGCTTGTGTGTGAGTTGAGCAATTATCAGATACATACAAAAATAATCATTGTAGAGGAAAAACTGGAAGGCAAGGGACAGGGCTGGGACATAGGCTTTTTGCTACATGCACATTTCTGTTATTTGACTTTAAACCTTGTCTGCTTCTTAAAACTAGGAATTAAATTTAAGAATAAGTTTAGTCAGTAAAAAAAATACTACTTTCAATGTGTTCTGATATTGAATGTTTTTTCAAATAAAGATTAGCCTACAGTTTTAGACATCTGATTCCTCCTACGTTTTGAAGAGTGGCTTGAAGGAGGACAGTGGTTTCTTTGCAAATTAAGTAGTTTCTCCTCTTTCTTAAGTGTCATAGGTACTTTGCCCCGGTTTGGCTTTTGACATTTTTAATGCTGGTTTTTACCACCTGGTACTTTCATGTTTCTGGGTAATCTTTTCTCACCTTCCCTTCCTGGGGTTAGAAATGACTTTTCCATCATGGACCCTGTGAAGACTGGCTACAAATGTGAGACATCCAATTATGGATGCCTGTGGATAAGTTGAAGATGGCAGGCTGCTTGTGAAGTCTCTGAAGGCAAGGAGAAAGGAATAAATTCGTATTTAGCAAGAAGTGGCCCAGAGGGTCCTCCAGGGGGCCAGGGTGGGGCGGGCCGGACTGGGGTGGGGTCGGATAGAGGTTGTGTCTGTGGGTGTCTGACGCATCTCCCTCTCTCCACTCCAGCGGCGCTCCCACGGTCCTCGGCCGTGAGGCTGGCCTCCCTGCGGGACCTGCCTGCCCAGCTACAGGAGCTGTACCAGCAGGGCTTCTCCCTGGCTGCCTTGCACCCCTTTGTGCTGCCCACTCACACGCTGGAGAAGACACCCCTCGAGCACATTTTCAGAGCCATCCTGGTGAGGAGAACGGACAGGTGAGGACCGTGTGTCAGGCGGTGCCCAAGTGTGTTGAATGAAGGAGAGGGGCGCGTTGGAGAGCTGGTCCCAGAGCTCTGCCCTCTGCCAGGCGAGGCAGCAGGTTAGAATCTCCACAGCTTGCTGGGATGGAGCCAAATGCCATGCCCAGCTGCGGGTGGAGAGGTCTATTTTATATCTACTCTTATAATTTATTGGATTAAACTTAGCTAGAAAAATGTGGCCTCTGAAGAAGTGCGCTGTGCTCCCCGAATGAGGCAGCTAGTAAAAGTATAATATTATTAATCTGAAAAGCCCGGCTGGAAAACACTCGGAGTTTATTAAAGGCTATATACAAACTTACTATCTTTCCCCCAAGTCTAGAAATACTTAAACATTTTAACCTCACTCTAAGTTTTTTCAGTCACCTAACAGGGAAAAAAAAATCAAAGAATAACATGTTATCATTGGTTTTGTCTTGATTTTGATTTGTGGAATCCTTGCTCTTCTGCTTTGATTGGTCATAATTACGAAAAGAGGTGGACTTGGTCTTTCAGAAAGAGTGATATTAAATTTTGGTGACTTTTTGGAAGAATGAGGATGGAATGGAGAGCTCAGTCTGTTTTTGCTGCTGTTATTAAAACAAAACCTGGGGCCAGGGATTTAGCTCAGTGGTTCTGGCACCTGTCTTGCAAGCGCAAGGGGCCCAGGTTCGATCCCCAGGTAACCACATACAATACTGAGTGTGGAGACTCACACCCAGCAGCAACCATTACCACATACCACAGTGCCGGGCATGGTGGCTCATGCCTGTCATCCCAGCACTCGGGAGGCAGAAGCAGGAGGATTGTGATGTGAGTTTGAGGCAGAGCTCAGGGCCAGCCTGAACTACAAGTGAGACCCTGTCTCAAACAAAAAAACAAACAAAAACAAAAAAACAAACAAACTGAAGTCACCTCCAGGAAAGAACAGCACCGCCTCTGGCCGGCTCCACGGAAGGAAGGGCTGCGCGGGCTCTATTTTAGAGTCCAGTGTGGCGGCTCCTCCTTGTGTCTCTGTAAAAGTCATTCTGTGGGAGACAGTGTTTGACGTGGGGAGGCACAAAGTTGCATGAGCACAGGCTACTTCTCTTTGCTTTAGTTTATTACGGCCGATTACAGTCTGCTGCGCGTGGTCCACATCCGTGTGCACGAACATCCCAAGTGGAAGGTAGCCGGAAGGTAGCACATGTCTTTGTGAATCTCTGCTCAGTGCCTGGCTTTTCTGCAGATCAGTTGCTGTAGGTCAGGCGGCTGTGCACCAGTCAGTGGAGGGATCGATTAAAGGGGGAATGATTCTGGGCCTGTAGCAGGTGAAGTTACTGTGACGCACAGGAGACTGTAATGACTCCAGCTCACGTTTACTGAGCGTGCCTCGTAGGCCAGTATTATTCCATCTGTATCTTCAGCCTGTGAAATAGGTGCTGTTTTTATTTATGTGTTAAAAATGAGGGAATTGCAGCACATGTCACATGTCCAGCTCACACAGGTGGCAGCAAGTGGAGGTCTTTGTGGCTCCTACTGCGGCGATGCCTCTGCAGACCCTTAGAGTGAGGGAGAGCATCCTTGATGTTAGGTGAGACAGTACCTCACTAACCTTTCTCACACCGTACAATTCAGTGGTGTTTAAATAAAACAATTTCAAGCAGCAAAGAAAAAACAACTGGCTTGCTGGATAGGTTACGTCAGGCGTTCACTAGGTTCCAGGGCTTGGTTTGTGAGACTAGCCTTTCAGTCTTCGTGTCTTGAGGAGACCAGTCCACTAAGCTCAGGGTATGGAAACATCCTTCGGTGTGACTGCTGGAGGAGAGGTGGTTGGCCCGGTCTTGGCAGGAAGTCGGCACATGTAAGTACGTTGACTCAAAATGTGAAGATATGAGTTCCCTGTGTTGTGGAGAAGCTCTCTCAAACTTTGATGGACAGGGCATGAACAAGTGAACTGATTTCCAGAAGATAAAACTGGGTATATCTCAAGAAAAATGAGAAAGGAGGATTTCAGTTTAAGGAAGATGGCAGTCTATGTGGGTTTTTTTTTTAATTGTTGGTACATTTTAGATACACATGATGATCATATTTATCATGGGGGAATTTGTAGCTGTACGTGATATATTGATAATTCTTTTTTCCCTAATTCCCCCCTCTCCCTTAAATTCCTCTTTCCCTCCTTATTTACAAAAGCTTTCTATTTTTTCCTTCTATTCTTTTTTCTTTCCTATTTTCTTCTCACTTTCCAATATGTTGTACATTTTGATCCTTATTTACTCTTAAGTTCCTTACACCAGAGAAACAATTTAATAGGTAAACTTCTGTATCCAATTTAATTCACTTAAGAGAATGGTCTTAAGGTACACTTGCTGATCTAGAAATGCTGCAAGTCTATCCTTCTTTATGGTAGAGTAGTACCCATTATATAAAAAAAACCTACACATCTTCATCCATCTATTAATGGCCATTAGGGCTGTTTCAAGATTCAACTAGTACAAATTGTGGTGCTATAAACATGGGTGTGCATATATCGTGGTGGTATGACGTGCTTAATTCAGGAAAATTTCAAGAGGTAGAACAGCTGAATCAAATGGAACATCCAGCTTTTAGTTCTTTCAGGAATCTCCGCACTGATGTTCAGTGGCCACACCAGTCTACAGTCCCACCGACAGTGCAGAAGAGTTTCTTTTCACTACACCCCTCCCCAGCATTTGTTACTGATTGATTTCTTGCTAATCATTCTTTCTGGAGTTGGAATCTCAGCGTTGTTTTAATTTGTATCTCTCATATAACGAATGATGTTGAACATGTGTTCATATATGTATTTGCTGTTTTTACTTCTTTATCTGAGAAGTGTCTATTCATTTCAGATGCCTATCAGATTCAATCTTTAAATTTAGGGGCTTTGATCTTTGGGAGGTTTTTATATATTCTAGATGACAGCTGGAAATTTTTTTCCCTCACATTGTGGGTTGTCTCTCTCTGTTAGTGGTTTCTTTTGCTGTACAAAAGATTTTTTAAAAGCTGATTCCAGTTGCTGATTTTTTTGTGCAAATGGAGTTTTGTTCATAGACTTTGCCTACTATACCTATGTCTTCAAGAGTTTTATCATTTTTCTACCAGCAGATTTAATGTTTGTTGTAATATTTAAATCTTTGATCCATTTTGAATTTAGTGCATGCTGAGAGATTATGGGCCTAGGTTTAATCTTTACCTGTGGAAAGCCAGTTTTTCTAGCACCATTTATTAAAGAGGCTCTTTCTTCCAGTGAAGGTATTTGGCTCCTTTGTCAGAGATAAGATAATTAGTGCTCACTTTGATACCATATATGTTAAAATTGTGAAGTTAAGCTGACTGAGTATGTTTGGATTTGTTTCTGCATCTTTTAATCCATTCTGTTGATCTTCAGGTTTGACAGTACCATGCTGATTTTATTGTGGTAGCTTTGTAGAATAATTTCAAGGCAGGGATTGTGATGCTTCCTGTCTTGCCTTTGTAGCCCAGTATTGCTTTTGGTATTCTAGGCTCTTCTGGTTCCATATGAGATAGGCTACTAATATTCTGATCCATATGGCATTAAACTGTGCACCAATTTTGAAGGTATGGTCATTTTTACTATATTGCTTCTTTCTACCCAAGAACAAGGGATATCTTTCTATTTTTTGATACTTCCTTTGATCCCCTTTTTCAAAGTACTGTAGTTTTCAACATAAAAGTTCTTTTATTTCCTTCCTTACATTGATTTCTAAGTATTTGATTTTTTATGCCATTGTGAAAAGTGCGATTTCCTTCATTTCTCTCTGTGAGTTATTTGCATACAGGAATGCTGTTGCTTTCTCAGTGCTGATTTTGTATCCAGCTACATTACTGAATGTGATTATTAAATCAGGAAGTGTTGTAGTGGAGTTTTTGGAGTCTCCTATGTGGGCTATCATGTCATCTGAAAATAATGATTTAACATCTCTGTTATCCTTACTCTTTTTACTTTGTCCTGTCTAATTGCTTTTGCTAACATTCTAAAACTACATTGAATAGCAGTGGTGATAATGGAAATATTTGTCATGTTCTTGATTTTAGTGTAAAAGATTTAAGTTTTGATCATTTAATTATGATTCTGGCTATTGGTTTGTCATAGATGGCCTTTGTCAAATTGAGATAAAGACCATGTATTCCAATTTTCTATTTTTTTTTTAAATCACAAATGGGTATTAGAATTTGTCAAATGTATTTTTCTGTATCTGTTGAGATGATCATGTGATTTTTGTTCTGGACTCCATTAACATGGTTTACTATATTTATTGATTTGTATATGTTGAACCATCCCTTCATCCCTGGGATAAATCTTACTTGGTCAAGATATATAACTGTCTTGATGATTTGCTTTCTTTTCTGTTCTTTCTCTTTTTTTTTTGAGACAGGGTCTTTCTATGGAGTTAAGGCTGGCCTTAAACTCACTGTATAGCCCAGGCAGGCCTCAAACCCATGTCAATCCTCGTCTGAGTCTCCCAAGTGTTGGGATTACAGGTGTGTGCCGCCATACCCAGCAGTTTGCTATAATCTGCCTGCTAGTATCTTATTGAGGAGTTTTGCGTCTATGTTCATTAGAGAGATTGGTTTATAGTTCTCTTTTCTGGCTGGATAGGTCTCTAGTTTCGATATCCCGTATCACTTGCTTTTAAGGATGAGTTTGGCAGGATTGCTTCCCTTTCAACTTCATTAAAGTTTAAGGAGTAGTGGCATTAGATTTCTAAATTTTTTTTTTTTTTGAGACATATCTCACTTTGTAGATCAGGCTGGCCCTGAGCTCACTGTGTAGCCCAGTGAGCCTCAAACTCATAGTAACCCTCCTGCCTCTGCCTCCCAAGTGCTGGAATTACAGGCATGAGCCACCACACCCAGCATTGTGGTATATGGTAGTGATTGCTGGTGAGTGTGGGTCACCATGCCTAGCATTGTTATATGTAGTTATCAGGGATCGAACTCAGGGCCTTGTGATTACAAGGCAGGCACCGGAATAACTGAGCTAAATCCCTGGCCCAAGATCTCAAGTTTTGTAGAATTAAGCAGTGAATCCATCAGGAGCATGATTTTTCGTTGTTGGTAGGTTTTTAATTATGTCAGCTTCATTAACTGATATTGGGTTATTAAGAATTTCATATACCTTCTTGATTCACCTTTGGTAGCTCTATGTATCTGAGACCTGTTCATTTCTTCTGTTTTTTTCCATCTTATTAGAATAGAAATTCTCAAAGTAGATATTGGTAAGAACCAACTATTGAATCTATTGAGTCTTTGTACCGTAAGTCTCAATTGCATTAATTTCTGTTCTGATTTTTCTGATCTTCCTTGTACAAGTTTTGTGCTTGACTTCCTTGCTTTTTCTAGAAGCTCGAGGTTCAATGTTAGACTGTTTAAGCCCACTCTGTTTTTCTCATGTGAGAATTCACCACTATATTTTACCTCACAGGACTGCTTTCACTACATCCCTTGAGTTCTGGTTTGTTGTGTTGATATTATCATTTAATTACAGAAACAAATATTTTTTCTTTACTTTCATCTGTGACCTGGTGGTTATTCAGGAGAGTATTATTTAATTTCCATATATTAATGTAGTTTTTGTGATTTCTTTTGCCATTCATTTTCAGTTTCATTACACTATGGTGAGGCAATATTTCTGGGATTGTTTGTTCCTTGGAATTTACTTAAGCATGTTTTATGACATATTGTGTCATCTCTTTTGGCTAATGTTCCCCATACAGCTGAGAAGAATGGGTGTTTGGATGTTGTGGGATGGAATATTCTGTAGACATGTACTAATTCATTTGTTTAAAAGTTTGGTTCAGTTCTAACATTTCATTGTTGATTTTTTTGTTTAGTTGATCTATTTGTGACCATGAGGGATTGAGGTTTCCCCAGTAAAATTTTATTAGTGCTTATTTGATTTTTCATGTCTGTTAATATATTTGAGTGCATTGATATTTGGTGCATATATATTTATGATATCTCTTCCTCTTATATTTTTCCCTTAAGTATATGGTGGCTTTGTCTTCCTTGATCAGTCTTGGCATGAAATTTACTTTTTCTACAAATAAAAAAACTACTCTGGATTTTTTCTAGGTCCCTGTCACGTGGAGTTTTGTTTTCTTTCTTTTGACTTTCAGTCTGTGAGTTTCTTTTTCAGTTAAATGTGTTTGTTGTATGCAGTATATTGTTGAGTCTTACTTCTTGATCCATTTTTCCAATCTTTCACTTTTGATTGGTAAATTGAGAACATTTACATTGGTAATTATAACTGGCATATTTTCTCTTATCCTTGTCATACAATTTTCCTGTTGTTGGTTCCCGTTCTTTTCTTTCTGTTCAGCTGAATCTACCTTGCCTGGTGGATTCATTCTGTTGAGGTTCATAAATTGTGGTCTTTGTTCCCTCCCTTCCTTGCGTATCCTTCAGGATACTTTAGGGTGCTGGTTTGGTAGTTACTAATTTCTTCAGATATTCTTTTTCACAGAAGTACCTTATTTCTCCATCAGTTTTGAAGAGTTTTGCAGGGTTCATCAACCTGGGTTAAACTTTGACTCTGATGGGTTTTCTTTGATTTTCTTTTCTGTTCTTCCCCTTGAAATTTCTGGAATCTTGACTAATATAAATCTTGATGTAGATTTGTTTTGGATCATGGCTAGATGCGGTTCTGTATGCCTCATTTATCTGTATGTCGAATTCTTCCTCCATACTTGAGAACATTCCCGCTGTTATTTCTGTGAACTGATTTTTATGTTGTATGCACTGTCTCTTACTTTCTCATTGACTCTGATCATCTAGCAGCTACTGGATTGATTTTTCATGGCCCCTTGCTATTGTTAAAAACAATCTTTCTTTTCATGCATGATAATCACACACTTGTCTTCCAGATCTGATATTCTGTCCTCACATTGGTTCATTCTGTTGTGTATACTTTTAATAGAATTTTTAATCTTCTAGATATCTGAATTTTTTTCCATTTTTTTCCTGTGTTGGGCATTAATGATTTCCATCATTTTCTTCAACTTTTGGGGGGGCGGAAGGATACCAGGGGTCAAACTCAGAACCTTGCGCTTGCAAGGCAGAAGCAGTGCTATTGAGCTAAATTCCCAGCTCTCTTGTACTCTTTTTAAAATTGGTATTTGCCCTAGATTCACTAACAGTGTCTTTCATTGTGATCATCATCTCTTTAGTTATCTTAGAAATTATTTCTAGTTTTTTTCCCCCTTAGAGGGTTCATCTACTTTGTTTACTTCCACTGTTACATTTCAGAGTTCAGGTGTGTCATTTTTGGATCATTCCACTTCTTTGCCCCGTGAGTCTGCCTTGGGTGGCTAGACGTCTGGGATTGCATCTTGCATCTGTGTCCATTTTGTATTTTTTAGTTGAATTTCTGTGTTGATACTTGTTAATTGCACATGGTAGATAGCTTTATTGCTAGTATTAAGAGCTCCTTAGGAAATGGCTACTTTTCAGAGATGTCTTCTAAGTCTAGTTGACTTTTTTTTTTTGAGACAGGGTCTTGCTTTGTGGTTCAGGCTGGCCCTGAGCTCAGCCTCAAACTCACATCACAGCAATCCTCCTGCCTCTGCCTCCTGAGTGCTGGGATTATAGGCATGAGCCACCACGCCCGGCACTGTGGTATGCGGTACTGGTTGCTGCTGGGCGTGAGTCTCCATGCCCAGTATGGTATGTGGTTACTGGGGATCGAACCTGGGTCCTTGCACTTGCAAGACAGGCGCTGGAACCACTGAGCTAACTCCCCGGCCCTAGGTCTAGTTGACTTTTGAGTCTGTTGCAGCATCCTACCTCTTTGATTTATTGGGGATGAGAAGTTGCTACCTATTTGGCCCGGCCCCTGGTTCTTTGGAACTGGCCTGTGGGACTGTTTGTGACCCTCAGGCAATCTTGACCTTAACATATAGGGAAGATCAGCTGATTAGAACAACTATGTCAACTAGGCTAAAGTAGTGTGATCAGTAATACAGCATCAGTAAGCACAGCCTAGAAAATAACAAACATCAATTTACCATCTTTAACCATATGAACAAGGTTTGTTCATTGTTTGAACAAAATCTAAAAGCAGAAAGTTATATATTGTAAATATCCCCTCAATAGAGCAATTTTACCTTAGGAGAAAAAAATTACAAGGGATAAGAGGAAAAATAGAGAAATAAAAGAGAATTTAGAAACAAGGCTGAAGGCCAAAGAAAGATTACACGAGCTTTGAGAAACTGGTTAAGGAAAAACCAGGAGCGAAAGAGACAAGAAATAGAGGCAAGAGCAGAACAGAAGAACAAGAAAAACAACTTAGAAACAGTGTTGATACTCATATAAAAAACAAGAATAGTCAGGGTGAAAGAAAGCAAAGAAGAGAAGCAAAAAATATCTACTTCAGAACGTATCCCTGCTGCCAGTGGTAGACAAAGGGGACAGACAGCCCAGATCCATGTTGGTTGACTCAGCAAGCCTGCAGTGAAATCATGGCAGAGTGGTGGATAACCCAGGATGCCTGTACTGTCAGCCCCATTGGAGTTAAGGCTGATTGTGGTTTCTGGGTGTGAGGCTGGGACCTGAACTGTTCAACCAACAATACTCTAGGTACTTCTTGCTGGCTTGAATTCTGCTCCTTGACCCTAAGGGTTTCCCACAACTGTGCCTTAATCCTGACACTGGGAACGACTAGATGTAGCTAACCCATGGCTGCTTCGGTCCTGGGTTTGGCTGGCCCCTTTCTAAAACGGCAACTGTCCAGTCAGCTTCTCATGGAGATGTCTGAACTGGAATTATACACCAGGCACTGCAGCCTACAGCATTCCACTGGTGCATTTCTCCATGGAGACCTGTGGAGTCACTTGTGGTTAACCATGCCTCGATGGGTCCAAGCTGCCTGTCTCATGCTGCAAGCGGGATTCAGGGAGAAAGCACCGTTTGCCATCTCTCTTCTGAACTGAGGTCCTTCTCTTCACCATCCCTGTGGGTTCCAGTCTTTCTTTTTTTTTTTTTAGTGGTAACAGGGATCAGTGGGCTCTGATTCTTGCTTCAGATCCGTGCTGGGTCCCAGGAACCCGCTTCCCTCCTCCTTTTCTTCCCCACATTGCTATATTCCAGCATCTGGACTCCAAATCTCAGAGAGACTGTTGTGCTCACCACTTTGCCTTCCTGGAAGTCTCGTCTCAGGTTGATTTTGTTGTGGCCCAGAATACCCGAGCTTTCTGTCTTGATGATGTTAATGAGCATTCGACCTCCTTCACAGTCAGATACAGAGGAGGAAATTCCTCTGTTAACTTTGTACTGAGTCTTTGGAACTAGCCTGTTTTTTGCCTGCAGTACTGATAATTGAGCCCAGGGTCTTCACTCTGAGCTCATCTCCTGACCTGTTTTTTTTTTTTTTTTTTTTTGAAACAGCATGTTACAAAGTCTCTAAGTTGCCCATGATAGCTTGAAATTGCTGTCCTTCAGCCTCATCCTCCCAGAGTGCTGGGATTGTAGATGTGGGTTTTGTTGTTGCTGCTATTAAGAAAATCTTAAAAAGCCTGGTAACTTACCAGATAAAACAAGGCAAAAATGACCAAAGAAGTCTTCTTTACTCCCACCCCAACAGAATGGGGTGAATGGAGATGGAATGGTTGGAAGAAGGGTCATTGTAACATATAATTCTGAAATACAGGGTGTTTTTTACCCCATGCAGTAATCATGATTCTGGATCATGAGGATAAGACCCTTAGACTATGAAAAATAAGCAATAATCTTCAACAGAATTTTTTTGTGTCAATAGTCAAGGTAGAGAAAAATACAAGGGAAACTTATTGATTATAATACAGATGGTTAAAATGATATTTTTTTACAAAAATTGCAAAAGTTCTCACAGCCAGAAATGGTACCGAAGTTATTTAGCCATCAAAACGGGGGTGAAGGTCTTAATATTTTCTAAGTACAGTGTATTGAAAGGTATCTTGCAGAACTGTCAGTGTTACTCAGTGCAAATGAAGTTCATTATCAAAATCACTTTGGAATGGCTACTTGAAACTTGAACATCAGCCTAATGTCACTGCTGTTTTACAAGTGTGGGTCTAATTCTGGGTTGTTTCATGATTGTTGATGGAAATGCAAAATGCTCCACTTTTTAACTGTTGAATTGTCATTGTTCACATATAGTGCTAGTTGTTGATGTATCTTTTGTCACTGATAAATTGAAGCCATTTGGGTCCATGCTCCTGGAATGTAGTGCCTTTCTTGATGCAGGGACTAGGACTTTTGGGAACTCTGTGTATTGGATACCTTTGGCCTAGGGCCTAGGATGTGCAGAGGAGCTGTAGGTACTGTGAGAGGAGGAAAATCCTTTTCTATGTCCATGATATACAATCCTGTGGCATCCCCACACCCTACTAATGCATTGATCATGTTGCTCTTTCCAACAGTGAACCCCTAGAGAAGTGGGCTGTTCTGTAGTGGGTGTTTAATGAAATCCCATCCTGAGTGAGAGAGGCTCTCTCCTAGAAATGAATCCGTGGGGACTCTCTCAGAGCTTTAAATCCCAAGAAACTTACCCATCAGGGGATTGTAAACTATGTGTACAAATTATGACAGTGCCCAGCTACTCCATAGATTCTGGCTTGCGTGGGTAGTAGGACTCTTATCAGTTGGGATGCTTTAGAAAAGGAGGCTCTGTACTCTAGCTGCTGTGGGTTTTGAATGATGCGTACATTTGATCAAGTAGAGAATGGTGGGAAGTGTCTCCCAGGCAGGGATGCAGATTGTTCTCTGGAAAAGCAGAACGTGGACCGTGGAGTACCCAGAGCAGCAGGTGGTGGAGAAGTGATTGGAGAAGAGGTGTGAGAAGCAGGGAGGCTGAGTCTGAAAAGAGGCTGAAACATGAACCTGTGAGGAATGGGCCCATGTCACTCTATGCTGATGTAGCCAAGTCTGCTTGTCTTTGTTCTATATGATTCCTCCGGTCATTCTTTGAAAAGATACAGTGGACCACTGAGAGCCAGAGTGAGCTGTTTTGTTCCAAATGGACTACCTATGTGGAGCTGAGAATTCTTTCCTCTTGACCATATCAGCAAGCTGTACTTTAAGTACTATAAGCAATACAGATTTCTACATGAATCAGCTCTGGCCACCCAGTGTTGAGTCATGCAGAAAGAGACGATTCCTTTGGCTTTTTGCTGTTTTATTTCCAGCAAGGCATATCTCAAGAGAGTGCTCAGCCTCTTGTTCCCCTGTTGGAGATAGGAGTTTAAGTTACTGAAGATGGCCTTCCCCTGAGACAGGGCTTGTAAACCCACCTGCCTTCAGGCCTGGCTGGTGGAGTGAGGCTCTAGGATTTGGGAACCCCTCTGCCTTAGTGCTGTCCTAGTGTTGCTCAGATCTTGTACTTTTTTTTTCCTTCAAGAAGAGGCAGAAGTCTGGAGTTCTATATGGAAACTTCTCTTTTTGTAACATCACCTTTTTCAAAATAGCATTGTGCATTCCAAGCCAGGCCATAGCTGTCATTTTGCATCCTCTAAGGTCGAGGTGATGCCCACTTTTTTAGTTAATCACACCCCTTTTGAGAGTTCTTCTCTTCCCTTTGACACACAGCAATCATCTAACTTCTCAGATCCTTCTCTGTTTTAAATACACAGTCCATCTCCCTCCTTACTAAGTCATCTTTCTTCTCTGGATTCTTATTGCTTTGAGTGCTAGTAGATGTTATTCAGTTCAGTCTTCCTAAATAGTACGGTCAAATAAAACCATACTCTGGAATTTTGCTGTTGTCATTTATTGAAGATCCATAAATTCATTCCAAGATGGATCTGCATTTGGTTTACTTATCTGCTAGTACCAAAACATACTGTGCTAATGCAGCCCTGCAGGAGAGATGCCACATAATGGAGCACACATGCGTGTGGGAGCACACACACACACATACACACACACACACACACACACATACACACATACACACACACACATCCATCATTGCCTGAATAATAGTGATTTGCCACAAGAGTATATGGTATGTTGATTTTTTCCTCCTCCTTTTCTTTTAAAAAAAATCCAAAGAGTGGTTTCCAAAGGAAAGAAAATCTTTGTGGACCTTAAGTGGAGTATAAATGCATTGCATTGCCTTTTTTATAGCCCGCGAAATAACATGAACATTTTCTTTGGCATTTGAAAAGGGCAAAATTGGGAAAGCACAAAATTATATTGGCACTAAAAAGAAAATTCTTTTAAAAAATTACAGTTGAAAAGTATCCTCTTTAAGTGGACTTGTGTCTCTTTATGTCTAATTCTTACCAATTACTTTGACTCTTGAGAGAATTATAGGTCTTCCAGAAAGGGGTTTCATAATTAAGTAAAATACACAGGGGGTGGAAGCACCTACTGGGGTTTGCCCTAGAAAATGCTGTTCCGAGAGGCTGGGAATCTGCCCTGGGGCCCTTGGCTTGTTGGAATCACAAGTGGGAAGGAAAGTACCGGCTGGGCTTAGCTGTGATTGACACGTGTTACAGCCATGGGGAAACCTCTGCAGCCGGCCTATTCCCAGAGAGCAGAAATGGAGGCAGGTAGATTCGAAGCTCTACTCTTTAATCAAAACAAAGGAGTATGCAGGTTTTTGTTTAGTGTAGAGGTCATTATTTTGGATTCAGAAATAAGGCTCTTCCCTGGAGTTGCCCCTTGTTTCTCGTGTTTAGTTCTTCATAATCTTTTTTTTTTTTTTTTGAGTCTCCCAGAGGTGTGGAGAGCTTGATTAGCTCTCTGGGCTGCTACTTTGCCCCTGAGGAGCTGTCCAGAATCACCAAGACTACTCTAATTTATTTCTCCTATTTTCCCATCTTACTGTGGAGTGACACCCTTTTGTGGTGTGTTGAAGTTTCAGGATTCACTGTTAATTATTGTGTTTGCACTTTCCAATCCAATATGCCAGTGTAAAGCCACATTCTCCTGAGGAAAGAGATTTTTTTTTTTTCCAATCCACACCCCTAAATGTCTTGCCTACTGACTCTTACTCTCTTCCTCGGAAGTGTCAGCCTTTATCCCAGAGGAGAGAATATGAGAAACGTGCTTAGTTTGTGTGAGAGCTCATTTCTCCCAGTTTTATAGCTGGCCTTGATTGCCTGTGTCTTTCTCGACACTTTATTCTTTATTTTTATTTTTTGTCTCCCCTGAGAGAGAGAATTAGCATACTAGTGATTTCCAAGCTTTTCCCAGAAGTATTTTCGAATGGCAGGGAAGAGCAAGCAGATAACCTAAACAGAGAAGCAGAAGCACTAAATTTCTTTCAAATTTCCTGCGATCTTAAAACTTACGTGAATACACAGTGCCCTGAAGTGTCTATATTTGTTTTTAAATAAAAACAAATGTCTTCCCTTACATAAAACTGCTTAAATCCAAATGGACTCTAGAAAGATTGATTCTGTGGCACTGCAGGTGGACTATAGGGACTTTTAGATGTGATTTGGGGGAACCATCTGTACACAGTAGGTAATTTAGTTGTAAATAATTTTATTAAAGTGTTAGATTTGGGGATCTATATGTATTCAGTATTAAATTTAGGAACTCAGATTGTCATTAAATCTTTCTGGAAAAATCTTTTTTATTCTTTTTCTTCACTTTGTCTATGAGGCATTCAGTGACTGTTTCTTACTGCATCATGTGTGCCTTTCAAGCGGAAAGAGATCCAACGGATGTTACCAAGGGTGGGTCCTGGAAATGCCTAGAACTAATTGAATTTTACATCTTTAGATATGAATGCAGAAGCAAGTAAGAAATAACTTTCAGATGCCTGTAAAGACGTTGTTAGTGATTTAAATGTTCTTGAGATTCCGATGTAATGATCCTCTCTAATCTGCCCAACTGTTTTGTGTAATATCTTAAGTGGTTGAAAGATGTAACCACTTTACCAATAGGCCAATGCTATAAATATGATTTAGTGTAGCACCTCATTTCATTTGCTTCCTATTCATCAGCCATGAGGTGGAACTTAAAATGGCTCCACAGACTCTAAAAACCAAATTAGTAACTTGTATTCATACAACACCTGTTTCTGAGGGTCTGAGAGCTCTTCGCTTCAGTCCTGTGTGTGTTAAGCATTATAACTAATTTTCCCTGTGTCATGATGGCTGTTTTTGTTAATATTTGTTGAAAACATTATTATGTGTTCAGCAGAAGCTTTATTCCATTTTGTAGCTGGAAGATATCATTATCTTCCTTTATTTCCCATATACCACTTTATATCCCAAGAAAATGAGGCTGAGGAAGTTATTAATGACTCCTCAGTCCTGGAGCATGGACAGGGAGCAGGCAGTGAGCACTGGGTATGGTGCTCCTGTTCCGTCTTGGCTCCTGGGCCGTGGAGCTTCCAGGTGCATCCTCAGAGAATCTCGAGTCTTCTGAACTTCACAGAACCCTCAGGCTGCATGGCTGGGATACAGGGCCGGTGGCCTGTGGAGTCTTCAGACTGCCTTGGGCATAGATCTGCTACTGCAGACCTTGGGAGCTCTCGGGTTAGTCGGCTTCATCTAGTGAGTTGTCTAGATCTTGTCACTTTCTAAGGTTGATAGTTCTGGTGCTGTGAAGGTGTTATTTTGTCTCTGCTCCCTCAAAATCAGAATGTGCTTGTCGATGTCTATTGCATGCATTCTAAATAGAATGAGATGAACATATGCCCTGCAGTAGGGAAGTTGATGAAATATCTACCTTAGTGGTGGTGAGCCTGTGACATACATACTGCAGGGACTGTTTGTTTTATTGAAAACTGAAAGTTTCACCTGACTTGTGTTCTTGAAATGTCTGTTCTTTAAATTGTAGAGTCTGAACCTCCAGAATTGCTCTGTCAGGCAACCTGGGTCTCACCAGAAGCAAAAAACCTTCTTGTGAAGAATATTCCTATTTCTAGGCCCTTGTTAGTATTATTGCTCAATTTTGATGGTGACCACAATAGCAATCACTTATTATTGTGCTGGCCAATCGGAGTCCTTGCTCACTGCTTCATGAAACGTGTTATCTTTATTCCTGAAGGTCAAGTGATAAGTGATGACTTGTCCATGTCAGAATTTACACGTGTCATGAATGGAAGAACGAGGGTTCGCATCAGAATCTGTCTACTAGTTCTATTCATCTTCAGACAATTTTTTTTTCCACTAGGAGTAGGAAATAGGTTTTATGTTAAAGATCAGGGTAGTTTCTCAAACTTGAATGTATTAAAATTTGGGCCAGTTACTTGTGTGTGAGAGAAGGAGACCACCCTGTGAGTTGTAAGGTATTGAGAGGAATTACTGACATCCCCTGGATGATAATAGTGACGTCCTCGGCTCCTGCAGTTGTGACAAATGCCTCATGATGGACAGACTGTCCTGAGCGGAGAGTCACTTGGTTGCTGTTAGGGTATGAAGTAAGGATCTAACTTTACTTCCAAGTAGTCCACTTTTGCCAATACAAACTTTGCCACTGAATGAAATGCTATCTTTTATTATAGTTTAGATTTCTGTATGTGCCTTAAACTACTCCTGATTTTGATCTGCTTATTGATTTTTTTATGCTGGAGATGCAGAGCCTCATGCTCACTAAGCATGTGTCCTCTCCCTGAGCTGTACCCAATCCTTTTTCCATAATGTTTTCATTACAATAAATTTGTCATCTCTCTAATAGGAAAACAGTACAGTATTCACAATCATGAAAATTTTCATACTTTGATTTTTTTCCCACTTAAAACCTAAAGTAATTTTCTTTAATTCCTAATAAAATCTGTTGAAATTATAATTATATTAACATGCTAATTAGAGGATAATTTACACCTTGTATTTTCAAGAACATTACGTTCAGTGTTAATGTTGGAAGTCAACTTTATTTTACGCCTTTGTTATCATTCAGAAAATTCTGTATACTGTGCAGGCCTGTAATTTCTAAGTCACAGGTGGGGAAGACTGACTGGTGTTGCAGGAAAATCGAGGTTGCTCTGTATATTGTTACTGAAAATGTAGGGGAGAGATGAAGCATCACTGGAGTGTTGAACATTCAGGTTGACGCTGATGTCCCAGCTGTGAATGTCAGAGCCCGTCTCTCCTCTGTAGAGCCCGAGGGGCTTGGTTTGAGAGGGACACTTGCTGGTGGGTTTTACTACAGCATCATGTAAGCTGATTCCAGACTGAAGATAATATCAGTAATACAAATATGAAATTTCTCTTCTTCCCCCATGTGTATATATCTGTCTTATACTCACAGAGCTAATAGCCTTCTCTAAGAATTTAAGTCCAATGTGAGACTGAAGCCCCCCTGCCTACCCATTCAGATCTGATTAGAAGACACATGGAATTCACAAGAAGACTTTCTCAAATATGGCTTGATTTGCATTGCCATTCAGTGACTCTCATTTCAAGAGGATGTCATGACTTGATATACTAGCTAATAATAATTGTGATCATTTAAAGTCTTTGCTTATTTCATCTGTTCCTGTTAACAGTGGAGATTGTTAAAGCGTCCACCACGCTACCTGCTTGGTCTTCCTAAAATCTGCATCTTTGCATCTTCTGTCTAGAACCATCCGAGACTCACCTTCACGTCAGAAGTAAAGTGAGTCCCTTCCTTGCACCAGGCTTGTAATTTTCTGCTTTGGGTGTATATTTTATAACTAAGATGTTAGCATAGTCATACTAGGGAGTTTTTGAGATGAGTTATACATCAAAAGTTTGAAAGTGAGGCGTGGTGGCACATGGCTGTAATTTCAGCTGCTTGGAAGGCTGAGGTCAGAGGATCACAAATTCAAGGGCATTGTGGACACTTCGGTGAGATCCTGTCTCAGAAAGGAAGTGGTGGGAGGTGGAGATTGTTAAAGCGTCCTTGGATTCAGTCTTTAGGGAAGAAAAGGAAAAGATAGGAAGGGAGGGAGAAAGCACGAATGAACGTGAATGAATGAGATCATGCTGCCCATCAAGCTTGCGTGGCCACGCCCACCCAGTTTTGCCTCTTCACAGCACATTCATCCATGACCTGGGCCTTAGATAATCCACTGACAACTACAGTGGCCCCATGACCCAGTAACCTTCCAAAAGCCCCACTATGAACATCTGAGATTCTTAGGGGACAGTTTGGATCTAAACCAGTAACAATTTCCATCACCCAGAGGTATAGGGAGGAAGACCAGAAGAAACAATAAGCAAACTTGATTTTGGAACACATGCGTTAAATACAGATGGAGAAGAGAATTCCTGTCGGTTAACTGGCCAGAGGTTCCTGAAGACCATTCATGAGTAGGTAGTTATCACCCCATTCTTCTGAAAGCATTAGTGTATTATTGTTGTTTGCAGATGTAACTTTTCTGTAAATGAGTAAATGTCAAAAAGACTTTTTATTCAGTTTATTTCTGAGAAAATATTATGTATTACTGCTAACATTAGTTCTTTCAACATTTGTATTTTTCCAAGTAAAATGGAAACCTGCAGGGTGCAGGAGAGAACAGAACCCTTTCCGGATCCCATCCTGGTGGCTACTGCCCTCCTTTTTGGGGAGCACCGAAATAAAATGTGTTTGTTTTCCTCTTGGATGTTGAAGGCAAATGGTGAACTCCTGTATCTACAGTGGACACACCCCTTCCTGCAAGCCTCAAGACAGGATGTGGTGAGACTTTTCTAGAATCAACAGTGGTACCGGATGGTTAGCTGCCCCTGGTGATGGGCACCCTCTTGGCAGCACACCGCTCCTTGAGAAAGTCTATACTGAGGACCAGATTGATTGCATTTCTCTTCCCATCATTTCCTGGAGGTTGCTGTACATACTAAACCCTTTCAGTAAAATGGTGAAGGAGGAAGTGAAAGTCAGAAGAAAGAGCAGTGACTCATTGAAGATGGGTTCGTTCTCCTCCTCCGAACTCCCCCCAGTGGAAGCTGTGGTTGAGTGCTTTGTTCAGCGAGACCCTGGGATTTATTTACTTGACTATTTTCTCAATAAGCTTCATCATCAGGGGAAACTTAACTCCAGAAGTCTCACTTTAATTTTGCAGATTTGGTTCATTTTGCCAGAAGGGGGTCACAGAATTTGGGAAATCTGTTCCAAAAACATTTTGGGAGCCTGCATTTTATTCCCTGCCCCACATCCACCATCAACTGCAAGAACAAGAAATACCTAAAATCTGTCTCCTACCCTTCTGCTCCCTTGACAAATCTTAGCTCTCACTCCTACCCTCCCAAAATATTGTTCCTCTTCCCACATCGTCCACCACGCTACCTGCTTGGTCTTCCTAAAATCTGCATCTTTGCATCTACTGTCTAGAACTATCCGAGACTCACCTTCACGTCAGAAGTAAAGTGAGTCCCTTCCTTGCACCAGGCTTGTGTGCAGCTCCTCTGCTGTCCCTCCCTCCATCACGGATCCCTCCTGGCCGTGAAGTACTCGTGGGTTTGTTAGGTCACCATGACTGGCCCAGCTGAGTAACAGCCTCACCTTTACATGCCTTTTGTTAAACTGACTATTAATTTCCATCTTAGAACCCATGCCCCGCCGATCTTCACTAATTTCCCTTCTCATTGCTTAAAATATCATTCTTTCCATGGCCCCATGAGTAGTTTCTACACAACCTCAAAGATTCAGCTCACATGCTCTGTGCTTTAAAAAAAAAAAAAATCCCCCTAATTCTTGACACTGGAAATAACTGAATTCCATAGAACTTCTGTTTCTTACATGGTCTCTCTTCCCTCACAGACAATCTGTGTTTTCTTTTTTTTTTTTTTGAGACAGGGTCTTGTTTTGTTGTTTGCAGATGTAACTTTTCTGTAAATGAGTAAATGTCATCCTCCTGCCTCTGCCTCCCGAGTGCTGGGATTATAGGCGTGAGCCACCACGCCCGGCACTGTGGTATGTGGTACTGGTTGCTGCTGGGCATGAGTCTCCACACCCAGTATAGTATGTGGTTACCAGGGATCGAAGCCGGGTCCTTGCACTTGCAAGACAGCGCCGGAATCACTGAGCTAACTCCCCGGCCCCAATCTGTGTGTTTCTTGAGGGCAGGATCTTACTCATTGCCTTCAGTTCTTCATATGTGGTTGGTCATCAGGCAGTCAGTGGGTAGATGAATGAATAACCAATTTTCTTATCATTAATTATACATGAATTAATAAAAGTATAGCCTTTCTTTTATAGACAGATATTTTTCACATCTGTAGTTGGTCTTTCTACTATTCCCTTAAAAAAAAAAACCCATTTTGATCATTCTACTTGATCTTGGTATTTTTGAAGGCAAAAAAGTCTTACAATTTCTTCCTGTGTCCCTGAGAGAAATTTCTGACAGCTGACATTCAGCAATTTTTTTTCCAGTTGGAGAAGTGCCTAGGATTCTAAGTTTGTGTTTGTCATCAGTTCTACTGATTATTTCTAAATGAAGCCAAAATAACCTTGTTGATGTACTACATATCACTACATATCCTCTCTCCTTTCTTTTTATAACTAGAATTTAAATTATGTGCCTAGTGTCGTAGAAAAAGATGTTCAGACAGTCTTTGAAGTGATCTAAGGGATTTATGTGTTGAAGTGAGATCTGTTACGTGCTTATTTGAAGTGATGTGTATGATATTTTTAGTCATGTGCTTATTGTTTAAAAATAGTTTATAATAGTTTTATGACAAGCATTTGTTTTTTAGTAGCTTCAGATCAGAGCTTCCCATGAGACCAAATAAGATTCAGCTCACTAGTTGCTACTTCATCAGAATAATTTGATCCTTAACCCTTTTGCTTGCAATAAATTTGAATATTTAATGCACTCATAAGTGTGAACGGTAGTTGTTAATGTGTATTTTTAATGATTTTTAAAGGGTTCTGTTTGGGGCACTGGGAGAACAGAGTTGGGCTGTGGAAATGTATGGGGCCTTCTTTCTTTCTGGGCGAGGAATTTGCTGTGTCATTCCAGTGAAATGCCTGTCTAGTGTTGCTGGGTTAGTTATTTTGATTACTGTATAGTTTGGTAATCTGTTCTTATCTGTGTCTTCACATTCACCTTTCCGTGGCTCACATTAGAGCTTTATATCTGAAACCTCGAAGTCATAGACCAGTGAGAAAGGTAAAATTCAATCCCTAAGACATTGGCCTACATAGAATTAGAAAATGTTCTTTGCAGCCAAAATTTGACAAAATTTGTGGCCTACGTGAAAACATAGTTGAACGGCATCTTTAAAAAAACAAATCTAGATTTAGAAATCCTGGCTTGGAATTTGTAGAAATGGCTAGGGGATGAACCCATTTTCTTTTCTGTTTTTTTCCTTTTATGTTTTTTGAGACAGGGTCTCGCTTTGTAATTCAGCTCAGCCTCAAACTCACATTACAGCAGTCCTCCTGCCTCTGCCTCCTGAGTGCTGAGATTACAGGCATGAGCCACCACGCCTGGCACTGTGGTATGTGGTACTGGTTGCTGCTGGGCGTGAGTCTCCACGCCCAGTATGGTATGTGGTTATTGGGGATCAAACCTGGGTCCTTGTGCTTGCAAGACAGGCGCCGGAACCGCTGAGCTAACTCCCCGGCCCCCATTTTCTAACTAATTCCATTGTTTCCCTGTATTAATCTGTTTTTTTTGTTTTTTGTTTTTTGGGGTTTTTTTTGTCACCATAACAAATACTCTTTAAAAAGAAAAGAATTGTTTAGCTCACAGGCTTGGAGACTGAAGTATAGACTGCATGTAGCCAGCTCTGGGAAGCTCCCTCCCCCCGGCGTCACGTGGAGTGTCATCCTGCAGGATGTGTGTACAGAGAGGGTCAGATGGCGAGACCAGAGGCAAGAGGAGCAGGAGGGACCAGTCTGGCTCTTGTATAGCCACCTTCCCGTGAGAACTAACCAGGTTCCCACTGGTACTACATTAACTCCATTGGGGGGAAGCACCACCATGGACAGATTAACTTCCCACCAGCCCCACCTCTTAGGACTGTGATGTATAGCACTAAGCTGGAGACTGTGCATGTAACACAAACCCTCGGAGAGGACACACTGAAACCATATCTAAACCACAGCACTCCATAATGGCATGTATCACCAATCTTGCACTGTGACTTTTAGTGTAGATCTCATAGCTCTAGGACGTGGAGATGTGAAAGGGAGTTTGATAGGCCTCTGAAGGAAAACAGAGAAGCATTTCTGAATGGATATTCCTATATTTTCATTTAAAAAGTGTGTCCAGGTTATGTGTCTTGGCTTTTAAGAGAAAAATGGGATTTCAGTCACTGAGTTTGCAGCCCTTGTCTGACATGGAGAGTGGCCACACAGCCCTTAGTAGATTTGGCATTGGTGATGAGTGAGAACTCCGGGGTCATCTGAGTTTGTAGTTTTTCTACAAACTGGTGTTTTTGTGCACATTGTGAATTCAGTGTGACATAGAGGTGGTCCTTCAATCCATCCTTAAGCAGTGCCTCTTCTATGTGCAGTGGCATTGAGATCAATGTCCATGAGCCTGTGGGCCCAAGGGCTTTGTGCTGTCCTGCCTCGCAGCTTGGAACAAGTCTGTGTAGAAACACTCAGTATCTATTTGCTAAACATTTATTATTTTACTTGTTCACATTCTGTTTTGGCTCAGTCCTAATTGAAAAGTACCCAAGAAGTCATGATTATTTGGGATGACTGAGTCTGGAAATGATAATGGTTGCATGTGAATATACTTAATGACATTTGTGTATGTACTTAATGATGCTGAGTTATATGCTTAAACATTAAAATGGTAACTGCTATGTGATGTATATTTTACCACAGTAAGGAAAGTAAAAAGAAAGGAAGGAAACAAGAAGTTGGAATTACTTTTGAGTTTTTCTGATCACCATCCAGATGTGTTTTTAATCTCTGGACTTTTTACTTGGAGCTTTGCTTTCTTCTATTTTTCCCTTTCTTTGGACTTCTTTGTTATTTCCCAAGAAAAATCTCTAGGGGAGTGGCAGGTACCCAGCCTAGGAAAAAGTTGAGATTCAACAATAACAAAATAACCTAAAAGTTAAAGATATTACAGAGAATTCTCATAAATCTGTCTCCAAGTTTCCTACTATCTATTAATAGTTCACATTATCAAAGTACATTTATCAAACTAACAAACTGACATTAGTATATTACTACTCATTAAACTGCAGATTTTACTTGAGTTTCAGCTGTTTTTCTATGACTGTCCTTTTTTAGTTCCAGGGTCTCTTGGAGTACCACGCTGCATTTAGCTTTCATGTTGTGATGAACTGTAAAAACTTAACCAGGCTCAGATGTCTTCACTCTTCTTTGTGGTCTCCAAAGCACTAAACTTGCTTGCCGTGTTAACACCCCGCCACTGTGCTCATAAGAATTTGAATTCTTCTTCTTCATTCTTTGTGTTTGAGACCCTGCATTTCTGCTCAGTAATGTCCTGTTATTTCTCCTTTCTTTCAGAAATCCCTTCGAAATGGCTGAGATTAGACCCCCTCAGCTCTGAAGTGCTGTGTACGGGGTGGCGGCACGATGTGACATTGGTCAGAGCTCTTTTAAATTAATTTTCCAAGACAGTTTCTGAGAAATGATCTGATATTACACCAGTCTTTATTTTCCAAAGACTTCAGCTGTTCTGAACCAAACTGACATATTAATTTGACAATCTGCCAATTTAATAGGATAACCATATATTAAAGGTATTAATTTGACAGTCTGCCAACTGAACAAGATAGCCATGTATTAATGATAAACAGGTTTTTTCATGCCTAATTTTATAGGATGGATGTCTCGGGATTTCAAGAGGAGATTATAAGTTTGTTAATGGAAGTAATTGACAGGGTGGATCAGACCTTTCTCTGTGGTGCATTCCCTTCTGGTTTTCTTCCTCTTCCTCCTTCCCTGATATTTTCTTCTCTTTTCTCCCTAACCTCTTCATAATAGATGGTCTTGAAACTCAGTCCTTGACTCTTCTTTCTCCTGAAGAGCTCACGTATTGTGTTCAAGCACTGTCTAGAAGCTGATGACTCTCTAAGTTACATATCTAGCTGCCTCATGTGAATTCCAGTCGTGAATATATTTTCCACTGTCTGGGTGATTTCTCTACTTGGATGTCCGCTGGATATGTCAAATTCAGCATGTCTGAAACTCAGTTATTGACACTGCCCCCGGCTGCGCCACCAAGCCTCCCCCTCATAATCATGGCAGCTGCATCTCTTCTCCCGGTTTCCAGCAGAAGGGTGCCTGGGAAAGAAGGATCCCTTCACATCTTCCTACCTGCCCACATGGAAAGACTCCAGCTCTTCTCAGTGCTGCCACCACTGCACTTAGAGCGACCATTGTCTCTCATCTGAATGCTGAGGTGGTCCCTTAGCTGCCCCTGCAGCCAGGCAAACTTAAAAGTAAATTGATCATGTCACTGTTCAACACCTTCAAGAATTTTCCCTGTTGTTCTAAGTAAAAGCTTGTCCTTTCTGTCCCTCAGGGTCTGCATCATCTCATTCTTTAGGAGTTCCCTGAGAGGTAGCTGCTCACAGCATCCCACTTAGCAGGGAAGAAACTGAAGACTAGCGGCTCTCAGTCTGTGCAGGCCTCAGCTCTGGAACCTGTAGTCTCCAGCTAATACAGTCCAGTGGCATTTATTGAGGTTGGGGATGGAGAATAACAGGGAAGCATATTCCAGTTTTACTGTGCTCTGCTCAGAATGTCTTCATTTAAGTGGGAGTGTTCGGAGTTCATTCCCAGGCAAGGTCAGCTGGAAGTTAATCCTCCATCTCCACAAACGCATCCCACGTCCTGCCTTTTCTTACTGTTTAAACCAAGACCTCTCTGTCCCTTCCAGAAGTGGAAAGCAACTGGGCTTCAGTCCAGGGAAAGTTTGGTGGTTTCCCACGTCCTTTTCCAGGATGATACAATGACAGGGCCTTTTGGGAAACAGGACTGGCCTTCCCCTCCCCCACAGGAGGAAGGACACATCTACTCAGCTGAAGAATCGCAGGTTAATACTTAGAGACTTGATTGACTGCGCAGTGTCTATTCCCTTGTGCTGTGGTCCTTGGATGGCCCTGGCCTGACCCCGGAGTGTTTCTACAGGATGTCCCTGTCTCCGTCCCAGGGTGAAATCCGTGCCATCCGACAGAGGTTGCTTTTCAAGTATCTGACTGAACTGGGTTGGCTTCTTTTGCTGTGAATTATGACCAACTCAGTGGCCCAAGAGAGCAAATGTATTTATTACATCTCTGTTTCTGTAGCTTTAGGGTCTCCTCAGGCTACAGTGTCGGTGTCAGCGGTGGCTGTGGTCTCATCAAGGCTCCATGAGGAAAAACCAATTCTAGGCCCCCTTGGGTTATTGGCAGGACTCATTTCCGTGCAAGGACCGAGATTCCTATTTGCTTGTGGCTTGGTTATGACAACTCCCTTCCTCAAGCCCGTGAGACAGACTCAGGACACCCTCCAACCATTGGAGTGACTTCCTGCCACCTTTACCACCATCTGCGGAGTATAAGCAAGCCCTAGGACCCACCAGACACAAGGAAAGGGAAGGCACAGTGTGGGAACAACAGGAGGGGGGGTCACCATGGCAACTACACCAGCGCCCATCCAGTAAGCAGGTTTGGCTAGTGACTCCTTAAATAGGGCTGGTGGTGTGGACAGGGTTCTTGTGTGACTGGTCCTCTGCCCAAGCAGAGGATGTGGCCACAGCTGCATCCCTCCTTGCAGTTCTGATGTAGAGGCTGAGGCAGCTGTCTTCCATTCCTGAAAGTTGTGGGGTCCTCACCACTCCCTCCTTAACCTCTGCTCCATTTCACAGTCCGTCCACATCAGATTGTGGAGCTAATTCCAAAGGAAGGGAAGATTTGATAGTTGCCCAGATAGTTCCTCAGTGTGTATTGGATTTGCTTGTCCAAGCGATTGCAGGCTGAGATGTAATTTTTTCACGGCTCACTTAGAAAATTTATAATGCTTATTTTGTTAATCATTTGTCCTCCACTCAGTTCCGATGTGACCAAGTTAATTATTTGGTGAAGTGAACTAGAGCCTGCCTTTCTTGTTACAGAACCAGAAATGGTAGTTATTAGCTCCAGAGTTAAAGATGATTCTTATGAATATGGCCTCTAGTTGCTTACATACTTGTGTTCTTTCCATTCATTTTGTGAGCATTTTCTATAGTATTGACTTCTTTTAAATAATTACAATTTTTCAACCTAATTACTTAAAATCTTAATGGGTGTGTACAAGTAACTTTATATAGTCTGATGTCACGGTCCTTGTGACAGAGAAGGGATTTCACATTTTATAATTCTCCCATTCTGTTGTCACTCGAGACCTCACATAATATACACAAGAGTGTGTCTTGGCAGGATCTTCATTTTCAGAAGTCTAGAATTTCCTATCTTAATTATTCTTAGGAAGAGAAATGAGAACCCCAGTCTAATCTCTGATCCAGCATTAGGGCAAGAAAACTAGGTTTCAGAATCGGTTTGTCCTGCTAGAATTACTCTGGGATGACCCATGTTATGGTTTAGAAAAAAATCTAGAATCTCTGTCCATATCTGCTGTGCTCAGACATGTGGCTTTGGAATGAGATTGGGTCACACTGCTCAATGGATTAACTCATCGACGATTTCAGACCAGCGCAATGTGCAGACAGGCGGTGGCCCTGGTCAGAGGACTCAGGAACGAGGGACCCTGGAGGGTGTGTTCCTGGCCCGGCCCCTCCCTTCTCTCTGCTTCCTGATGGCCAGTGCTTGGGCAGCTCCCCTCTCCTCTGCCCTTTTACCATGCTGTGTTTGCTTTGGAGTAAGCCCTCTGAAGCCATGTACCAAGTAAACCTCTTCTCCTCCACATTGCAGGTGTTGGGCATTTTTTTCCCAGTGATAGGGAAGCGACTAATACAACTCGTTAGAAATCGGCGACATCTTTTACATCTGAAATGTATGCACCTCATTACTGTCCCCCAGAAAGGATGGGTTAGAAGCAGAAATAAAAATAAACTATTGGAGTTTTCTTACTGAACCACAGTTGCACACCTGGGGAAAACCAAACCGTCTCATTTTTTTTCATTTTTAAATTTCATGTAAATCATACCCAGATGCTTAATAGTAGGAAAATTGCTTGTAAAGCTATATAAGAATCTTGAAAACTCATCTTTAAAAAAAATTATAACAAATATGCATGCAGAAACTGGCAGATTGTGTGTCTTGGGAGCGCAGTGTGGAAGTGGCGACTGTAAGAGTTTTCTAGTCAGCTTGACCCTGCAGGGGCGCAGGGGCAGGCAAGGCTCTGTGTGGAGAAGCAACATCCTGAGTGGGCCGGCAGAGCCCTGCTCACTCCTGCTCACTCAGTCAGAGCACAATATCCGCTATGTGGTCTGAGCCCTGAGCGAAGCACTGGAGCCCATGTGCGTTTCCACACACACCCTCCCCACCCCCCGCCCTAGGAGAGAGCTCATTCTGCTCACTTTACCTGCATTTCTTGTTGTGGCCTGACTGAGTCGGAGATTCCTCTTCAACTTCTGACAATGAGCGGCTTCTGGAAGTCCCTCAGTCCCATGTGAGCACCACTCGGACTCTCACAAAGGGTGACAGAGAAGGGTGAGGCTTCTTCGGGTGCTCCCTTGACTCTTGGCCTCTCGTGTGCTATATCATGAGCTGGTTTAGGCAGTGGAAGGGGGACCAGGCCTGCTGTCTGCATGCAGCACTGGCAGGGAGCCCTGCAATCCTCACATGCACCCCAAGATGGCCTGAAACTGCCTTCACATCTACTGTTTCCCTAGGGTTTCTACTCTTAGTTACCTGATAGTTTTTCTTTGATGCATCTTTAAGTTTGATAGATTTTGCTTTCTGTAGGGATTGAACCCTTTTAATGTCTTTTAAAGATTGATTTTTTAATTTTCTAAGTGATACATGAATATACTCTGTTCATTAAAAATGGAAAAGTAGAGACTATGAGTAACGTCACTGCTGTTGTTGCGTGGTATGTTTCTTACTAGTTCTTTTCCTGTGCCCTGTGGTTGACGGCAACGCTGTGCATGTTTCTGACACCTGTGTGCGCCTGAGCCGTGTGTGCACTGTAGCTGTGTGGGCTGTACTGGACGGAGCCTTCCTCCTGCGATGATGTGTTATACTTGGTCGTATGTCTTGGGAGCCTCTCCGTGCCATCACTATACATGTCCTTTGAGTTGTTCACGATAACATAGTTTTCAGCAGTGCTGTTTTTTGGCAGCTGTTACGGGAAAGAATTTGGAGTCTCATTGGCACTCAGTAAAAAATAGTTTGTAATATGTTGTGTAAGATCTCATCCTGTGTCTGTCTCTCTCTCTCTAGATCTCAGAAAACTGATCCTCACAATGAAGGGTATGTCTTGGAATTAGATTGCTCCTCTTCCTTAGAACAACTGACAGACCAAAAAGTCATCCCAGAGTTCATTAAGAAGGTGAGTGCTGAGGTCCGGACCTCTCTGCACAGGTTCACAGGCTGCGGAGGGTGCGGGGTTAGTTAGGGAAGATCACGTGTGCTCCAGAGGGCTTGGGGGAGCCCTCCTATACATGACAGGTCACTCTGGCTGGAGCTGACGCTGGAGGGAGGTGGCTTCCTCCTCCCTGCCTGGCTGGTGGGACCCTGGCTCCTTCCTTGTAGGGTTGGTGTAGTATTTACAGCCTCCGGGGCAGCTCACTACAGGAACCCTCACATCCTCTCTCCTCTGGTCCTGTGGGTCTTGCTTGCTGTAAGCTGCCTTCCTTTTGTAATTCAAGAGTGTGCCAGAGTTCTGTGGTTCCTGGCCTGCAATACGCCCGGGGAAGTTGCTGTTACAGGAAATTCAGATTTGCCCAGAAACATGTCTGATTTTGAGTGCTTCTTCAGCACATGAAGTTTCATACCTAATTGTAGCTCCACTTGCGATTCATTATGACTTTTACTGCAACAGGAATGTCCTTGCCCAAAACTAGGACTAAGTTATTCCTTCAGATTTATCTTGTCCTCCCTACCCAGTCTTCCAAAGTACAGCCATGTGTCGCATAATGAGGGGGATATATTCTGGAAGCCGTGCCACTAGGCAATTGCTTCCTTGTGCAAACATCGCGGTGTACTTTCCACGACCTTCATGGTCTCAGTCAGCCACAGTGCAGCCCTATTATGCAGCACCAGATGCGTGAGGTTGCTCTGCACGTGACGTGGCACTGTGTATGATGCACGGTCAACATTTTATGTCTGAGTGGA
The DNA here is from genome assembly GCA_004026965.1 of Petromus typicus. Lineage (NCBI taxonomy): Eukaryota > Metazoa > Chordata > Mammalia > Rodentia > Petromuridae > Petromus > Petromus typicus. The sequence goes on along the minus strand of PVIR01009045.1, from coordinate 24,904 downwards.
TGAGGTGTGTGCTAAAGACTATAAAAGTATAGTGGGGTAGATACATAGATCAGTAACACTGGTTTCTTAGCAACTATTGCCTAGTGTGCATAACTACGTGACTGGCAGCACAGTAGGCATAGTCACCAGCATTGTTGCAGGCCCGGGAATAACAAATTGAGCTGTGATGTTACGATGGCTGTGGCATTGCTAAGTCATAGGAATCCTTTTAGCTCCGTTACCATCTTTTGCTGTCACAGTAGTATATGCCATCCATTGTTTGCTGAAGTGTCATTAGGCGGAGCATGACTGTAATCGACAGTTTTTACTCTGTATAGGTTGCTGTCACTTGTTTGGGGTCCGGCCAGCCAGTTTATGAGTTAATAAATATCATTGGCTGTCAGCTTCAGGTCAGGACCAATGGTAGTACTAGGAAGCAGAGAACCGACTAACCGACTAGCTGCTGTTGCAATGCGGGTGCAGGTGGATCTTGCCCATGAGCCCTGCAGGGAGGGAAGAAGCTCAGCTGGGAGCAGGTGGGTGCTGCTGCCTACATGGCCCGGGTAGAGAAGGTGCCCCGATCTGAGACTGGAAGATGAGGATGAGCCTGAGCTGATGTGGCTGCGCTGAGCACAGGGAATGGCATGGCCTGAGGCAGAAGAGCACGAATGGAGTCAAAAGATCTCAGGAGCCTCTGTGAAGAGAGGGAGCATGAAAGGCAGGAGAAGAGGCTGGCGAGGGAACCAGGTCTCGGCTCTAAAAGCAGTGAGAAGCTACTGTGAATGGTTTTTCAGAAAAGGGAAATGACTTGATTATCCTCTGAGAGCTGATTTATTTTCTTCCCACCCTCTGTCTTCAACATTACCGAGCATTTAGGCTCTGGAGGCCCTGGGACGAAGCATGATCCATAGAAAGAGCTAGGACCTGTAGACCAGAGGCCAGATGAGCTCTGTGGTCAAAATTTCTAGTAGTTCTACAAGGGTAGTGGAGGCTCATTGTATACTGGTAGGATTCCGATGATTATTTAGGAAATGGGAAAGAGCTTTTGTTTACACACAGGAAGTCTGAGAACACAGATGATTTTGAAGTCTCTGTGATAACATAGGGTCATCTCTGTTGGACTGCTGCAAATGCACAACTCTAGAGTCAGGCTGGGTGGAGAAGAATTCAAATGAATTACTAAATATTGAGGAAGAACAAGTGTAGAAATGTTTTGTAATTAAAATTCACATGTTTGGAATATGTGAGGAATATGATATGTAAGTTATATGAGGGTGGGAGGCTCCATCCAATCTATCAGATACACTCTTTGAAAAATGGGATGTCCTACCTTGGTCTTCACTGGGCATGACCATCTCTGAAACACACCTGTATAAGATGCTAAGGATGCAGCATCCTTATTTGTGGGCTACATTGCTGCTGTGTTTTTGTAGTACTCAAGTAGGGATGGACATCTGCCCATCAGAAGATAATCAGCTGCGAAGTTAGGGATTTTGTGCACTGCAGGACACGTGGTAGTTCTTACTTAGCTTTTATTCCATCATTCTGTTATTCTGTTCAGTGTGTATACCAGTATCTGACATTCATTAATATGTTAAATAAGTGACTAAAAACTGCTCATTCTATAAGAATAGAATTTTGTCCTTAATATTGGGCAGTGATACCCTTTTCTATACAATTTGTGCGATGCCTTTTGATTTTTAAGTTACTGTGTCTAAATAGCCTGGACAAGTCGCACAGTGGAACAGCCCTGAAATGTCTGGCCAGGAGTTGGTCTCCAGTGTGTATCCCAGAGACTCTCCTCTGAGCAGAAAAGGTGCTGCAGGAGCCAGGTGCTGGGTTGTCTCACTGCCCCCAGGCAACACTGTCCCCTGGTGGATGGGGACTGGACTTAGAAGGCTTTGGCATTCCTGACTGTTGGTGCTGGCTGTGACTTGAGTTTCTAGGCCATGAGGCCCTGACAAGAGACATAAAATAATGAAACTGAGCTTCCTTCAATTGGTGGCTCATTTCTGTTGTTGGACATGATTTCTAGAGAAAGCCCCACAGGTGTGTGGGAAGGAAGACAGGGTCTGAATGCCCCTCTCCAGGGCCAAAGCTGTTTCTGTGATGGAAATATTTTATACATGTATAGATATCTTTGTTATCATGTCGGTAGAAGATCACAGGTGCTTCCTGGAAAGTGGACTGAAAACTGTTTTTTCATTGTAAATATTTAATGAATAGCTCTGTCCCTGTTTATATGTAGATGATGGTGACACTTGTTAATTGCTACTCAGGCCAAGATAAAGCTGTCACACTGGCTGCTGCAGTTTAGTCTTTGCTTTTTATCTGGGTCATTATTTTGTGTGAAATAATGGCTCCTGCTTCTTTGACAAGTAGATCTATCCTAGGATGAGATGGTAATTAACCCATTTTGTCTTTGTACCATCATGCAGGATAAGCTCATATTCTTCTGTACATATTAAAATTAAATCCAAACTGATTAGATTTTTTTTCCTCTTAAGAACACTGTCCTAGTATTATTTTTCCACCAAATGTTTTAAATTAACAAAACCTTTGGCCAGAAAATGTGAATAGAAAGGAGAGATCTCATTATTTCCAACAGTTAGGAAAAATAGTCATTTGTATCTGTCATGTAAAATTAACCAAAGATGTTATAATTCATAGCCCCTCCCCATAGGGACTTGTTCGTGGAGGGGGAAAGGAGTGGTATAAAGATGACAGTATTCTCTATATATGGTCTTCTGAGCGCCTTAGGTGGCCCAGTTAAATCCAAGTTGCCATGTTACATTTTTCTCCCTAATATTCTATTGTGCTTCAGCCAGCTGGCCTATATGTAGATGATTTATTATGGACCATCGAACATTTAAAATTCAGAGTTATGGGTAGAGTTGGGGAGAATGTACTTTTTAAGTCTTAGAACTGATTACTCAATGGACAGAAAGTTGAAAGACTGAAGAGTTGAGAGGTTACAGGGGAATGGCAGGGGCAAGGACTCAGCGTCTGTCCCAAGGGTACAATGGGAACCTGCTTGTGTGCGTGAGTCTCGACCTCTGGGCTTTCCTCCTCTTCAGAGTTCCCAGGGGATCGTGTGGAAGAACCTGGAGAGACAGAATGATAAACCTGTTTGTTCCTTCATAAGAATGTTGATATTACTTTGTTCAGAGCTCCCTGGGCAAGTGCTTATGTGTTTAGAAAGCACTTTAGCGTGTTCAGTCACTGTGCATGTTTTCAGGTTTAGGCTTCATGATAATTCCATTCAAGAGGCCATTGACACCTCTCTAGAATGAGGATACTGTGTTTAAGGAGGTGAAGTGAGCTCTGAGCCATTGACCTGTGCCTGGACCGGCCCTGTCAGGGAGGCGCTGTGCAGCAAGAGGACACAGGAGCAGCATGGGGAGGGGTGTGTGTGTGTGTGTGCGCGTGCGCGCGTGTGCGCGTGTGCATGTGCATGTGCGTGTGCGCGTGCTCCCTGAGGGCTCTCCAGAAGTCAGCTGTTGTTCGAAGAGGCCGAGCAGAAAGTGACAGAACCATTCCTGAAGTGACAGGAGTGTGGATGAAGGCTCAAGACCAAGAGAGAGCCAAGAGTTATGTAGATGAAGGGAGGGCGCGACAGAGGGAAAAGCAGAGCTGCTTTCTGTAAGACTTCTTTCTTTTTGATCATGTGGCCTACTCATGTGAGTTCAAATTAAGCAAGTTTACAATGAAAATTCAGGGGGTGACCTGGAGCCCTGGGCAGAAATACAGGCCCAGGCCGGGAACACAGAGAATTCATATATTATGAATTCACAAGTTTATTTAAAGTTAAAATGGATTCTCCACAAGGTGAATCCCCCTCATGAGCCAGGCAGAACCTATACTGAAGCTCTCTGTGTGTTCTGTACCCTTAACCCTTATCGCATTCCTCGAAAAACTTGGCACCAGTGGACGCTTGGAGAAACTATGCCTTCTGCCCCAACTTATAACTGAACAGTGTTTGAATCCAGCCTGTCAGACCCAGAGTGAGTCCCTCTGGCCCTGCCCCTCTCCTGTATAGCATGTACCTTCAGGGGCAGAGTGAGGCTGCCCAGCCAGCATGGGAAGTAGAGAGGAGCGGCCATGTCTGGTCACAGCTGGGCTCCCAGGCTCAGGTGCCCAAGTGACCCTCAAGGATGTTGCTTTCCTCTACCTGTGGGAGAGAACCACGCTGCCAGCCCTTGTGTAGCCAAGCTAGGGAGCCTTTGCATATAGTGCTGGACTGTTCATGAGAACCTCTCGCTTCTATAAGGAGCCCATGACCCATGTAGCCCACTTATTAACAAGGTGTGCCTGAAACTGCACCTTTGTGGGGAGCCCAGGCAGACCCCTACATCTACTGTGTGTGTGGAAGGGGACACAGTCAGCAGCTCTGGGGCCTGGATTCAGCAAGATGCACTGGCCTTGAGAAAACCAAACGATGCCGCTGATGACTTAATTTACAGGAAGAACCTGACAGTTTAAAAAACCTCAGTGACTCCTTTTCATGAGACAGAATCCCCGGGATTTTAAGCATTGGCTGTGGTACATAAATGACTCATCACTTTCTGGTTGACTAGCAAGTATTCAGAGCCTCATTTCTACAAGTACAGTGTAGAGTCTTAATTTTCATCAGTGCAAGACTGATTCTAAGCAAAAGACATTAGAGTTGAAAAGACATCTCTCTCCTTGGTACCCTCATCTAGCCCCAAACCAAAGAAACTGACATTTTAAAAAGGTAAATCTAGGTAGAGTTGGGGGAGGCAAAAATAGGAAATTCCCAGCAACGAGGGTGCCGCTTTGTGGAAGCAAAGAGCCAGCAGAACCTTGTGGGGAGCCGTGGGAGAGTCTCACAACTGTGTCTGCAGAATTTAGTAAATGTTGGTGAAGACAGTGGATAAAGTAGAAGAGAAATTCAGAAGAAGGATTGTTAAGCTTCTGTGCTCCGACAGGAGGAAGAGGAACAAAAGATGACACTGGGGTGACTCAGACATGAGGCAGGTCGTCTCTGAGCATGTGGAACCCATGGCATAAGAAGCCTTTTGGGAATACATGGTAATAATGTCAGTGATGGATATGTTGAGAGCCAAAGAGACTCTGGAGGGAACATTGGAGATGGCAGTTGTGGTGGTTGGGCTGGAACTTAGGAGGCTGGAAATGGGGCTACAGTTATCTGAGGCAGAGACTCGGGGGCACATTTGGGTGGCACATGCCCATTGGAAAGGGCTGTCACCCGTGAGTGCCATCCCATTGTGAGCTGGTGGAAATATCCATGCAGCATCCTAGACATCATGTGGTTGGGGGGTTAGTTGGTTTGCTTTGCTTTTGAGAATTTGATGTTTATATCATCTTATTTTGAAGTCTTTGGTTTTCTAGTGTGAGTATATATATATATATGTGTATATATATCTATACGTGTGTATATATATATACGTGTGTATATATATATACCTGTATAGATATATATACGTGTGTGTATATATATACGTGTATATATATATATACGCAGCTGCAAGATCTAGAGCAGAATTTCTGAGTCTAGAGAAGGAATATTTTTCTTCCATATGGAGTGATGCTTTTGTGAAACACAGAGAGGGAAAAATACTTGGATAAAATAGAGAAATCCAAGAGTTCAATGTTGCAAGATTTGGAAAGAGCATCTTTCAAGAACAGATCAGACAGTGGCTTTAGAAGTCAGAAGAGAGTCCAGTTGAAAGGCTGCCGAGGTTGGCTATGCAAGGTCACTGATAAATCTTGGGAGGACAGTTGTCATGGGGTAGAATGGACTGGGCCTTCATGCCAGCATGAGTTTTAGAACAAAAATATTTATTCCAGGAGGCTGAAGCGAGAGGATCACAAACTTGAGCCTCGCCTGGGAACTCAGTTACTTGGCAAGGCTATCTCTTTAAAAGATTAAGAAGGGATAGGACTTAGCTTAGTGTAAAGGCTCCTGCGTTTGATCGTGGGTATTGCAAAAATAAAAGTTTAGACAGAAATGGTGGTGGCTGTGACGCATTCAGGGAGGATCTCTGCTCCCTTTAAGTAGATTTGAGCCTTTTTAAAAGCTAGAAGGTTTCAGTAGTGGAAGTCAGAGGTGCTTTAAATACTGGAGGCGGGAACCACAGAGAGGCCTGGGCTGCCCGCCTGAGAAGAGCTGCTCCTTCCAGGTGGGGGAGGAGGGGCCAGAGAGGTCACAGGCTCAGATGTTGGTGGTAGCCACTGCCCGGAGGCCTCTCTCCTTAGAAGGCTCCTCTCCCACCTCAGCCTCTTCTGATATCTGACCTCCTGCTATTTTTATTGGCCTGTGATTTCCTGTTCTGTCCAGGGGTTAGCTAACATTAGCTGAGTCTACAGGGAGGAAGGAGGTGATAAGCTTTGGCTTAATGACTCTTGAGAGAAGACGGCGCATTGTTGGGCTTCATCTCTGTCTCTTCATGAGTCTGTGACCTGTACCAGGAAGCCGGAGCTTATATGCTTCTTCTGAACAGATCTCGCAAAGCCTGCTCTATGGCAGTAGCACTTGAGGGCGGTACAGGACCCACCCTGGTCCAGCCGAGGACTCAGGCATGGAGCAGGGTGTACACTCATAGGTGGTGCGTGTCCTGCAGTAGAATGTGCCAAGAGGTCCCACCGAGGCTGGCAGTGGGAGGGAGGGGTCCCTGGAGAAGGGCTTGCACTGAGATTTGAGGGTACGGAGCATGAGGGCTGGAGCAGCTTGGACAGCGATGCTGGGGTAGAAGAAGCACATTTGGTTGAGGGCAGAAAGTAGGGTTATTATGGCTCAGGTGACCTGGGGTGAGCCTAGAGAGTTGGCAGGGCCCCAAGTGCTGAAGCTCTCAGGCCATGCTGAGGATTTGGGTCTTTCTCCTGTGCACAGTGTAAGAGTCCAGGTGAGGTGCTAAGGAGGATTCCAGTTAGGTTTTGGGAAAATCAGAATGGCAGCGGACAGGGTGCCACTGTTAACACCCTGTCAGAGCAGCTCTTCATGGACCACTGGAGACCGGGGCTTAGCTTAGGTGGTGTCATGGTGGAGATGGAGAGAGGGGGTGGGGTAGCTTGGTGGTGGAGACCTTTTCCAGTGTGCATGAGGCCCTAGGTTTGATCCGTAGCATTTTTCTCTGCTTCCCTCCCTCCCTCCTTTAAAAAAACAACATGAACCAGGAGCCCCTGGGCCTGTTTGTGGATGAACTGGGCACATGTAAAGAGGGCCAGGCTGCTGGGGCCAGGGCAAAAACGTAGGTGGCATATAAGGGCTGGAAGATGGTAACTGAGACCCTGGCCAGGGTTGAAATCCGCCTGGAAGGGAGGTGTGATGGAGGAGAGCCAGCCTGGCATTGAGGGGACTGCTGTCCGCATTGCCTCAAGGCTAAGCCTAACATGGCAGTTGGTGGAGGAAGCAGTTTTGGCCGCCTGTCCTCTCCCCATACATATTTTTGCAAGGCCTGATACAGAACTGTTTGGGCTGCAATGAAAAACCCCTGCCCTTTACCCCAGGAAGCACCGTGTGTTGTTATGGTAGTCCTGGGATAGTTCCTAAGACTTCTGTTTTGTTTTTGTTTTAATTTAAGGTATATTTTCTTCTCATTGGCTTGTTGAATTTTCTGTATTGTCTTTTTTTTCTTAATGTGATTTTTATTAAACAATTCAATTTTAACATCAGGCCAAGGGATTTGAACTTGCTTGTGTGAAGAATTGCCATTCTGTGTGCTTTTTAGCATTGAGAACACATACCATATGATATAGTAACAGCATGGAAAGGAGAAAGGAGTAAGTTGGGACCCATCTGAATGGCAGGTAGACAAACCTAGAACAGGGAAACAGTGAGGTTGGCAGTGTAGGCAACCTGGAGCCGTCGGGTTCTCTGCTCCTTTGTGCTATCTGAATCCCTGGGGTCCCTTTAGGGGCTGGTGGGGCTTTGAGTGACCAGCCTGAGCCACTGAAGCAGGAGGTGTCCCCACCTTTGCCGAGGCCTTGCATTTGGGTCAGCTGCAGAGCCATCCAGGAGCTCCTGAAGGAAGCGGGGAACGGCTGCTTCTCTAGGCTGCAGGCTCTGCGCGTTTCCCTAATCTTACAGCCACCGAGAGGTGCTGGAGCAGCCTAACAGGGGAATGATTCTTTTCTTAGGTGTTTTTGGGCTGAAGATGAAGGCAAACAGGTTGAAGATCTCGAGTTTCTTCCTCTTTAGCCAGTGGTTCTCCGCATGTGCCCTCCCTAGAAGGCTCCTGGTAGTCCAGAATATTCTGAAAATGAGCACATCATACTATCATGTCTTCTGGGTGGAAGAGCTCTTAGAAACCTTTAGCATCTTGGAAAAGTCAAGACTCTGAAAAGGTCTGCACTGAAAAACCTGCTCACTCTACCTCGGGATTTCTTTTTTCCTTTCTCCTCTGGGCTGAGCACCTAGTTAGATCAAGATTCTTCCTTAGGAAAGTACACTGGACCAACGAGGTGTCCAGTGTCCGTGTGTCTGGGTACTCCAGGCAGTCCTCAGTGATCAGGGTCAGTATCCTCTCTTTCCACTTAAAAATGTTTTACGTATTTCTCTTGTATGTATTTGGGGAGATGGCATGACATTTTGGTATATATAGTGGAATGGTTATTCTAGTTAAGAAAATTAAAATATCCATCACTTCTTCCCCTTGTTGTTGCGGGAGTGCATAAAATCCGCTTTCTTGGCTAGTTACCCAGGGTACCTTGCGCTATGGTAACGGTCCTTTGTTTCATATTGGATCTCAAGACTCGTTTATCCTGTGCATCGGCACTTCGTACGCTGCGGCTCCCTTTTTCCTCTCTGACACTCCGTGTCCAGCTGACCGTTATTTTGTTTCTATGTATTGGAAAGGGTTTTTTTTTTTTTTAAATTTCAGAGTGGAATGAGATCATGCAGAGCTGTGTTTTTCTCCCTCTGTTTGGCTTATTTCACTTAGTGTAATGTCCTCTGGCTTCATTCATGCTCTCACAAATGACAGGATTTCCTTTTTGAAAGCTGAATGATATTCCACCACGCACACCCCCGCATTGTTTTCCATCCAGCCATCTGTCAACAGTTTTTCCTCTTTTAAAAAATAATTAGCGGGCTGGGATGTGGCTTACTGATAGCGCGCTTGCCTCCTGTGCACGGGGCCAAGGTAAGGTTCCTAGCACCACTACAAAAAGAATTATTATTGAACTGGGGATTTAGCTCAGCAGTTCCGGCGTCTGTCTTGCAAGTGCAAGGACCCGGGTTCGATCCCCGGTAACCACATACAGTACTGGGTGTGGAGACTCACCCAGCAGCAACCAGTACCACATACCACAGTGCCGGGCGTGGTGGCTCACGCCTGTAATCCCAGCATTCGGGAGGCAGAGGCAGGAGGATTGCCATGATGTGAGTTTGAGGCTGAGCTCAGGGCCAGCCTGAACTACAAAGCGAGACCCTGTCTCAAAAAACATAAAAAAAAATTATTACTAATCTTGGCTGTCCTCAAATGTGAAGAATTGCTGTGCCTCAAGTACTTTATTGAATTTTTCTGCACTAAAACAGGTTTTTTTCTGGCCCCAATACTTTTGTGGCTGCATTGTTCTTGTCTTCACCCAGACCTCTAATGGAGGGACAACGGGAGCAAGGCAATTAAAACCCCTACTCTCTTTTGTCACCCTTGACAGACACGTGCTCCGCACCTCTGTCAGCCTTGCTTCTTTAATAACGGGCACAGCGAGCTTCTAACACACAGTCAGCAGAAACTAGGTCAATTGGATTTGTTGACAGCTGCGGAGCAGCAGATAGCATTTGCTGTGCTGTCTGGGCCAGTCCCGGCTCCTCTGACCACGTCTCGGAGAAGAGGGGCTGTTTCTTGGACTCCCTGCCCCCCACCCCTGCTCTCTCCCCACCCTTGGATCTTCCACCATAGCTGTCAATCAAGTCTTCAGACATCAGTTTTTCTAGCTTCCATTTCTCTTTTTTCACTTTTCCCTGAGGACAGTGATCAGCAGTGGCATTTTATTCCTTGGTAGCTCCATCCAACAGAAATATAATGTGAACCACCTGTATATACTTTGAATTTCCTAATAGCGGTGTTAAAAACCAGTGAATGAGGTTAATCTTTTAAGACATTTAATGCATCCCACGGTGTCCAAAATATTGTCTTTTTTGACTTGTAGTGAGATATTCTACATCGGGTTTTGTCAAGTCGTCTTCTGGGCTCACTTGCATCATGTCTATTCAAATGCTCAATTTTCAATGGAGTGAAATGTTCTACTATAAAGTTGAATTTAACAGAAAAAGATTCTGCACTGTTTGGTTTAATTACTTAATCAGAAGTAAATGTTATTTGAAAAGTACTTGCTTGATTTCACTAGCCACATTTTAAGGATCTGACAGGCTCATCCGGCCACTATCTATAGCAGAGTTCTGTAGGATTCACTTATTTGAGCAATTTTGATTGATTTATTTATTTTTGATTTCCAAATTGACAAAAAATATTTGCAGTTGTGAAGACCCAATGGGAGGTAGAACATAGCAGTATCTAGCAGATCCAGCATACCTAGAGCCAAATGGTTAAAGAAATCCTCCCATTTCCTGTATGAAAAACTGCAAAACATTGTTTGGCACCAACTTTAACATATAACGTTGTAGGAATACATTGGAAGTAATTACATTTCTGATTAAAACATTAATTATTCAGTTGCACATGCGAAGTTTGAATTACACAGGTTGTATAAATTCACAGTGTTCCCCCCAGGTTTTCGTTTCATAAAACAGTTTTATTCCTAGTTTTTCACATGTACTTTATCATCAGTAGAATGATTTGGGGAGGTTGTCTCACCTGTGTTTTGGGCGCATCCTATTCACTGTCATACAAATTATTTGAGATTCAGCACTCTTACAACTCATGAAAAATTCCACTGCTGGAAACTAAGTCATAAGTGTTCCTTCATTTAACATTAGGATAATTGTTTCTGCTTATTCATTGTGTGGTGATAGCAGTGTCTCTGTGATAGAACCATTCATCTTGTATTTGCCTTAAAAATGAAAGAAAAAGCCAGATTTGATGGCACATGCCTATAATCCTAGCACTCAGGAGGCTGAAGCAGGAAGATCACTGAGAGTTTGAGACCAGCCAGGTCAAGTCAATTCAAGGTCACCATGGACTACACAATAAGACCTGGTCTCAAAAAAAAAAAAAAGATCTGTATGTATATCTGTATCTGTATCTTTTATTAAGATAATACAAATAGAGAAGAGAGAGCATAGATCACAAGTATCCAGGGCAGGAAGAGTGCACAAAATCAATGATACTAGGGTACCAAAAACTCAGTCAAGAAAACAGACCAGGACCGTTAGCTTGACCTCTTCTGGGCCTCTCCTCCTGTCACCCTGACACCAAAGGGCAGCCTTGTCTGTCTCTACGCAGATGTGTCTTTGGCTCAGTACTGTTTGTGAGATTCCCCTCTGGCACAATAGTTTGTTCATTTGAATACAGAATTGCTACTACATTGCACCTTGTAGAGACTTGCTTACTACAGCAGCTCACGTATTTTTTGGTGAAGAATTATTTTTAATTTTTATTAAATGTTCGTTCTTCTGTAAAAACCAAGTCTATCAGAGGACTTCAGTGGATGTCTCAAACTTGCTTTGATTAATGTATTTTTCCCAATTGTGTTTTGTTGTGCTCGCTTCGGCAGCACATATACCAATTGTGTTTTGTTGTTCAAATTAAAATGAGTTGCTGTGTTGTTGGAGACTTTGCATAGCAAATGTATAAGGCCATTTCCTGTTTTCTGGGGAGCAGCATTTGGAGGCTAAAATGCTGGCACTGCCTTGGAAGGTCTAGGTTGTATAGTGTGTGGACTGTGTGTTTCAACTTCCAGCTTGCAGTGTATTGGACGGTCATGTTGAGCTTATTGAATATTGGCTGACTGTTGCCAACAGAGGTAATTGTAAGTCCCTGCTTTCCCTAGCTATCTAATTAGTTAACTCGCCTCCTTCAGATCTTTGTTCAAGTTCACTGTGCCTGTATTTTTTGTTTTGAGACAGAGTCTTGCTGGCTGACCTTAAACTCTGTGTAGCTCAGGCTGGCCTAGAACTCTTGGCCATTGTCCTGCCTCAGTCACACAAGAGCTGAGATTGTGGGTCACCTGTAACCATGCCTGGCTTCACTCACTTTTAAACATCAGTTTACTTCTTGCTACTCTCTATTCTAGTATTTCTCATTTCTTTTTAAATGCTGTTTTTCTTTGGTCTGTAATTCCAGTCACTTCCTGTGATACTTCACTGTTTTTTACTTGCCTTCTGTATCTATTGTTTTCTTGTCTTTTTTCCATGCTCAGAACAACACCAGTTATACAGCAGGTGCCCAGTGAACACAGAAGTCAATGGGTGAGGGGCCATGTATTTCCCAGGGTCGGAGAGCAGGGAAATGGGAGGGACAGGTACTTTGGAAGGTGACAGAGTGAAGTTAAAAGAAATAGAGATGAAGACGTTCATACATTTCTGTGTAACTGGTTCTTAGCTTTTTTGTTTGCAATGGTTGAAACTTGAGTCAACCTTCATTGGAGGTGACTTCTGAAGGTTAAATGACACCTGCTTCTACTTCATACCTCCTAATAGACAGGTTCGCAGATGTGGAATTGGTGTTCTCACCAGGAAGAAAAAAAATTGTACATGTATATATCTTTTCTATTAACTTTTTATGAGCTGGAGAATGTTTGGGTGGTAATTATGCACTGCCAAGGAACACATGTGGAAGCTGATGGGTTTATGGTACAGGGTGAGCCTCCCCAGCTGCGTGCTCAGAGGTGCAAAACCCCCGCCCCTCCGAGCCGCCTCCTGTCTGCCCAAGTTGTCTGGGATCCAGCACAGATAACGAGTGTGGAGTCTGCACTAACCTTGCGGCAGTGGAGGGTGGATGTCTCCTCTGAGAAAGAGCGTTGATCCTGGCAGCCGCTCTGGCCGCCTGCTGTGCGTTCCCCAACACTGGAAACTTGTAGTTGGATTGCTTGGGATTGTGTGGAATCTTTCCCGAGGGTTTTAAGAGCCAGTATGACAGGATTACAACCCATGTGTAAGATCTTCCTGTTTCTGCCTTTGGGAGAATTCCCAGTATCAGGGCCAGATTCTGCTAGTATCTAACGTGCTGGAGATGGCTGGAGGGTAGGGAGTAAGGGAGAGGACACGCTTGGACATAAGATGCCACTGACTGAAACTGACTTGCAGATGTGTCCAGAAGTCCAGGAGAAATCTGGAACTTGAAAAGTGAATTCCAGAATTTTCTCCTCATACTAGAAAAGGAAAGTCACTGTCAGCTAATTTATGCCTGAAGGCAGAGTATTTGACTTTCTTTACTTTTGATTTTCATCTTTGTAAAATGAAGATTTTTGCACTACAAGGATAATCCTTAAGGTTGCCCATACCTGTGATATTTTGTGATTTTATTTTCAATCTACTTTTAAATTCTTTCTCCCTCATTATCAAAGAATCGATTTGAGTAGGTCAGATTTATAACTGTGGAATGTTGAGTTTTAGCACTGTCTTCCCTCATTTGGTGGGTTTTGCAGGGTACATCAGTATTCCCTCTGGTCTTCATTCAGTAAAACCGGGTTTGTTGGTTGATGAGTAACTGTTCTTGTCCCCTCCTTAACTAAGTAAGTATAATCGAAGCTCAATATTAGGGACATTCCTTCAACAAAAATGTTTTTATTTAAATTAAGGTTAAAAATAAACCTTGCCTTCTGACAAGGCAAGTAGAACAAATCTGTTGTGAGAAAAATCTAAACTTTAATGATTCATTTGTTGGATCACTTTTGCCTTTTTAAGTGTTTAAAAGAATGAAAACCAGATACATTACCATTATGAGGGTGGTGTTATATACCCTTTAGAAAGTAACCCAAAATATGTGTTGGACAAAGGCCCAAGTACTGTATTTTAATAACTAATTATTATAAGTTTAGCCCAAGTGGTAAGAAAAAAACAGAATGAAGTCAAGCTTTCCTGTCTAATTACTTTTCAATCTCCATTTTCAACCTGTTATCTTAATGGCAGCATTCCTAGATTGAAAAGGTATCTGGGGCAGATGGGTAGCAGGGATGTTATTGGTGGGGGAGACAGACCTTACTGGTGAGGATGAGGAGGGGTCCTTGGCGGTGATGATGGTGGTGTTATTGGTGAGGTAGCAGGAATCTTATTTGGATGATAGGCATGTTAACCAGAAGAGATGTTATTGAGGATATTACCGTAGTGAGTCTAAAGAAGTCCCCCAAAGCAGAGATGGGGTCCTCAGTTCCTCTCATGAATAGGATAGATTTGTAGAATGCTGATTTATGTCACAGAAAAAAAATCATTGGACTTGTTAGTGACACACATTAGAAAGGCTCTCTGGACAGAATTAAAAAGTGTAGTCAGAGAACATAGGGCAGGGGCCCTCAAGAGAGGTACATTATCTCCCAGGCTAGGTCTTCTTCCCATGTGGTCTTTGGTGTCCTCGAGACATCTAGGATGTATTTTTCAGGAGTCTGTCCGGTCGCTCACTTGCTGGACTAGGCTAGAACGCAAACTATCTGTCTGTATTTGAAGTTTGGACAGAAGGTGCTCACTGAGCAGTACTGCTTCTTTGAGGGTTGAGGGTCTGGGAAGAAAAAGTGCAGATTCAATTTACAGGTGGCCCCAGATAAAAAGAGTGTATCTATATGACCCGCAGGGTTCTTTTTCTGGAATGAATTTTCTGGAAAGGAACGAGGCTTTGTAACTGAATAATTATGCCCAAGAGATGCAGTTTTTCTTAAAAGCATAATTTATGATTTTCCTTTTTTCCTTCTGTCTGTCTTGATTTCTATCATACCTCAAGATGGCATGGGCGTCACTAGAGGTCATTGGTGGGGACAGCAGGGATGTTACTGGACAAAAGGCAAAAATGGTTTTAGAAAGATGTGATACGGAGAATGTAGACGGTGGAAGTCAGAAGACAAACACCTGAACAGATAGGAAAACTTTAAAGGAAAATATTTAAATACAGTCCTGGTGGAAAGAGTTTATAGTGGAACTGTTCATTATTCAGTTATGATAGAAACTTTATTTTCACTCATTTCCTATTTTAAATGAGCTATAGTTGCTTCTCTCACTGCTTAGACGTCCCCTCGAGGAAGACTGAAGCTTCTCTTTATGATGCCAAAGGAGATAGATACATGGATGGATTTTTTTCCCATAAGCCTCAAGCAAGGGGTCTCTGTGACCCTTTCACATTTTACTTGGGCCTGAGAATGCGCGCATTATTCTGTGTCACTCTTGAATAGTAAGAAGTCATCATTAATTCATGCTCTGCACATTTGTAACTTGTGATAAACAAGAGTGGAGCCTAAGTTTGCCTACAGGTTTGCGAAGCCGATTAATAATGTAAGGCGTGTGGCAGGGCAGTGTTTATTTACCTGCGGGTGCCTGTTTCTCCGGCACTTCCCTTGCTCCATCACCAGCTGAGAGGCTAATTACATATTGCTGTTCCCTTGTCATTAAATGCACCTTCCTAAAGGCCTGCTTCCTGGGAGTGTTCGAGTTGTCCTTATTTACATTTCTGCATGTCTGAAGGTGCTGCTAGGTGCATCTATCGCAAAGAAATCCTAGAAGCAAGTGTTTCCTATGGGTATAAAGTAGTGAGTATTTCGAGATTTCTTTTCTATGTAACAACAGCAAAATGTACTGGCCTAAAACAACAGTACGTTTGTTTTGCTCAAAAGTCTGCAATTTGACAGCTAATCTCTGCTGCACATAGCAGCTTGGTGGCCTGGGAGTGGCTGGGGACTCGCTTTGGAGATGGCGCACCTGAATGCCTAAATGGTTGGTTACAAATGGTTGGTTCAGTAACCAATGAATGGGCCTCTCTGTAACCTACTTGGACTTCCTCAGAGAGTGACAGCTAGGGTCTAGAGCAAGTGTCCCGAGAGAACAAGGTGAAAGTTTATGGAATTTTTATGATTGGACCTAAGAAATCTTACAGGGTTCTTTTCATCTTGTTTGTTGGTTAGGATTTAAACTATTGGAATGTCAAGGTTCTAGCCCCTTTGCCGTGTGGGATCAAGGATACTATTGTCATTAGAAAATAGTCTGATATATGCATGAATTTTCTTTCTTTCTTTCTTTCTTTTTTTCCAGTACTGGTGAAAAAACTCAGGCCCTTGTGCCTGCAAGATCAGCATGGTACGACTTGAGCTATATCTGCAGCCCCCATATATTCATGAATTTAAATGTGCTGAGGAAACTCTTTAGAACACACAGGGTTAAAATAGAATCCATAAACAATAAAATGAAGGCAAGAAATGAGAATAAGAAAGTGAGTATGGAATGTAATGGTGATGGGACATTGAAAATAATCTTTAACTGTACATTTCTCAAGATTCCCCCTCCCAACCCTGTTGTTACTCAGAGGAATCACATATCTTCATGAGATCTGAAACTCTCTCAAAATCATTTCCATCTTCCAGAAAAACCATCCCAGAGTTCTCCAGGGTATTTACAAAGTACAATAAAACATTCATTTCTTTAGCACATTGTAATGAAAACCATCCCCAAGTACTTAGTTTAACTGCCATGTTTACCATGGGAGTTTCAGATGCCATTAGGACCCTGTTATATTTTTGTTGGTCTGGAGCTGTGGGAACAGTAAAGGTTTTTTTAAAGTAAGGGTTAAAACTAGGATAAATGCCCACCCATACCATCTAACATTGTGTCGAAATGCCTTTCATTAAAGTTTTTGAAGACTATGTAAATCAGGGCATGGTGGGGGGAAAAGTCACGAATCTGAGATGTTAAAGCAACGTGCTGTGAAGGGAAACATCTGCTCCTGGTTAAATTCTTTAAACTTACGTTCTTTTGCCGCAATAATTTAACTGTGCTGCTGAGCTCGGAGTTCCATGAAGATGCTTGTCGCTGTTTTTCCAGAACATTCCCAGGAGTCCTAAATACGCCCTTGAGGTTCTGAGCACCAAGCTTGTAATTTCAGGGTCGCTAGGATTACCACTGTCAAAATTTGGGTTGCCAACTCAGCGTCTCCAGGGATGCTAGCTGTGTTTTGGGGTGTTTTGTCGTTGTTCCTTTGTGGAAGTACACTGGCTGGTCTTAGGCAATCCCTTTATGAAGAAGGCCCAGGAGAATGCCTGGCTGTTAGGCGCTTTTCACCTAAGAAGCACTAATGTTAACAAACCGTTTATTACTGCCTCTCTGCTTTTTCCTGAGGGGAAGATTGTCTTGGCTTTTTAAGAGATGGGCTGATAACCAGAGGACTGCAAATAATTTCTTTTAAACAGTGATGCTTTCTTGAGATACTTCTGGGACCAACAACCTTAATTTCTCTAGGCCGCAGTTCTCTTTGCTGTTAAAGATGACAGAGATAGCAAATAAATGTATGGATTTTCAAAATCCCACTTTGAATGCATTTCCAAAACATGATTGGTCCTACGTGGATATTTCCTAAAATGGCAGATTCTAGAAATTCCCACTTGGTGGGTTACCTCTGGTGCTTAAAATTCAATCTTGTACCTATTCACCCCTTAAGTAAATGTTCCCTGTGTGCTTACTGTCCAAGCAGAAATGCCGGGTCTGGGGACATAACATAGCATGAAGTAGACAGAGTTCCTTTTCTTATGGAGTGCCCACTCAGAAACAGGTTTTTGGAGTTAAAGAGCCCCAGAAGTGCTGAGCTCTCTGATAGGAACAGACCTTAAAGGTTGAACAGGTTTGTGAACGTGGTGGGGAATGAACAGTGTGGGATGTGGCCCGAGAGAGGTGCAGGCCCTAGAGGGACAGGGGATTGGGTTCTGCAGGCCAGGGTCAGAACTGTTGGAGAACTTAAAACAAGCTGGACTCTCCTGTGTCCTCAGTAGTTCTACCTCTTCTCTCTTCCAGCAGATTAAGTGTTTCTGTAATTAGATCTTTGATTCACTTATTCTTTAGCTTAGTACTTATAGAGAGACATGGGTGTGTTTTAACCTTGTGGAAAGCCAGTTTTTCCAGCACCTCTTAGCAAAGAGGCGATCCTTCTTATAGTGAACATGTTTGGCCTCTTTGTCCAAGATGAAGTGGTTCGGTTTGTTGGGTGGTTTCCACCTCTTCCCACCTGTTCTGTTGATCCTCTGGTCTGTTTTTGTGCTAGTACTATGCTGTTTGTTTTTTTGAATCACAGTAGCCCTGCAGTATAGTTTCCAGTCTGGTATTATGATGTTTCCTGCCTTGCCCGTGTTGCCCAGAATTGTTTTTCGTGTAGACAATGATTTCATGAACAAAACCCAAACTTTGTGGGAAATAGAACAGAGAATCAACAACTGAGATCTCATCCTATTAAAGTGTTTACACTGCAAAAGAAATCACCAACAGAGTGAAGGAAAAAAAACCCACAGAGTGAGAAAAAATTTCTATTGTAGTCCTTTGGATAAAAGACTATCTAGAAAATATAAATAATTGAAAAAAATAAGGCCCTAAAATAAGACCAGATCCAAAAGTGGGCATCTGAAATGAATAGATACTTCTCAGATGAAGTAAAAATAACAAACAAATGTATGAAAAAATGTTGAACATCATCAGTCATCTGAGAGATGCAGTTGAAAACAATACTGAGACTACAAAGCAAAGAATGCAGAGAATGGTTGCTATCAAGAAATCAGCTAACAACAAATGATAGTGGCACTGTGGAGAGAAAGGAATCTTTCACTGCGGGTGTGGAGTAGACTGATTACAACTATTTTAGAAATCAGTGTAGATTCCTCAAACCAGGATTAGAGGTCCCATTTGACCCCATAATATATACATATCCATAGCGTCAAGTTTCTAATAGCTAAATGTTGAAAACAACCTAATTGCCTATCCACCAATGAATGGATAAAAACAGATAATGGGGTTTTTTTTATGCCGTGGAGTACTACTCAGCCATAAAAAAGATAAACTTGAAACATTTATAGCTAAATGAATGCAACTTGAGACTATACAGAAGTGAAATAAATTCAACATGTATATGTAAATATCACATTGTCTCTCTAGTGTAAGAAACTGAAAGGGTAAATAAGGATGAAAATGTATAATAGATAATATGAAGTAGGAAGAAACTGTTAAAAAGGAAAGAGAAACTATGAGGGGAGAAGAAAGAGAAAATGGAAAATGGAAACAGATTTTGCAAATGAGGAGGGGAGTTAAAGGGAAGAAAAGGGATTGGGGAAAAAAAGGATCAAGTTAGATCATGTACAGATACTTCTTCTGATGAATGTGACTATTATGTATATTTAAATTACACCAATGAAATTAATAAAAAGAAAAGGGTACCAAGAGCTAGGAGGGGAGAAGGCAGAGGGAAAGAGGATGCAAAAGAAATTAAGATGTATTATTCACATGTACCAGTTCCCCACAATGAATGTGATCATTATATACTGCAGACACGTAATAAAACTTTAAAATATGACAAGATCTACTGAAAAAAATAAAAGAGCTGGGCTGAGTCACAACTTGCAGAGACCCAGTCCAGCAGCTGAGAGGATTGGCAGGCAGTCATGGAGGACCAATGCTGCAGGGGAGATAGGAGCACTTCCAGAGAAGCAGTCTCAACCCTGTGAGGCGCCCGGGAGAGGATGGTGGTGAGGACTGAAGGGCCTGTGCGAGTTGGCAACTGAGAGACCAGAGGACGATAGTAGGGGAGGTTGGGGCCTGGCTGTCACAGGATTTGCAGTGATCAGTCATGTAGTCAGCCAAGCTAGCCCTAGGGGAAGAGGCTCACTTCCGGCTGCTGCTGTTAGTTGATTGGTTGGTTGGCTTGCTCGTTTGTTGTTGTTGTTGTTTTTAAGTTATGTGGGATGGAAGGTACCAGTAAAGAGGAAGAGGTTGAGTGTATAAAAGAAGAAAGTGGACGTCAGTGGGGTTGGATCTTCAAGTAGGTCAGAAAATATGAACTCATGCTCTAGCTTTGGCCAGACCTCTCTTAGGTCAGGATAAAGAGAGGATGTGCTTAAAGGTGACCAGAAGAAGACACTGGTCCAGGGCTTCTCAGAGGCTATGAAAAACCAGAGGGGTTTGGAGTAAGGCATGAAGGAAAAGACAGAAGGGCCCTCGGGGAAGCACAGAATAGCTGGCTAGGGAGGCGTGGCAAGATGGGGCCAGCGGAGTGGGCATAGCCCGGAAGGAGCACCATGAGCCTTCCCGTCGCCCTGGGGGAGGAGGAACGTGATGTGTGTCCCAGCAGGAGAGTGAGGGAAGTAGCAGACCATGTGCTGGACAGAAAGGAAAGAGAAAGAGCAGTTGCCTGTGTATCTTTTAAAGCAGCTTTCTGGGTCCTCCCTGCTGGTTGTATTTAACTAAGTGACAGTTTGCTTGGACAGTCACAGCTCATGCTTGTCATCTTAGCATGATTATTGTTTAACCGTTTTTGTTTTCCAAACTGTCTGCCTTTCCACTTGTTTAACATAGTGAAGTCCAGTGGCTCAGCACCTTTTAGCCCACAGACTACTGTTTCTCCTCGTGGTCTCTCACTTACTGCTCATATCCTTTCCCATGGCCAGTGTAGGCCTTGGTGACCTCTCCCAGGCACTCAGCAGTGGCTTCCGGGCCTGCAGCCGTGCCCTTTGCCTCCTGTCTGGCCTTTGCTCTTACTACTGTCCACCGCATCCATATCCCATCCCGTGGACAGATTTGTTTTCCTTAGGCTGGTCCCTGTTGTTCACAAACTGAGATGGCATCTCACTGAATAAAAAGTCCAGAAACTGAACATTTAGGACTTTTTGAGAACTAGCCCTGGTATCTGACAATGTATCTTAGTTTAGAGGATATGTTAGTGACTAAATGCTGAGCAGCATAATAGGCAGGAAGATGGTCTATGGAGCCACACTGCCTAGGTTTTAATCCTGCTTACCCTTTACTAGCTGTGTGACCTTGAGGAAATTGCCCAGCTCTTCTGTGCCTCAGTTCTTACATCTGTAATTTGAAAATTGTAGGAACATCTCCTCCTGTCACTGTTACAAGGATTCAGGAGTGAGTCCTTGTAAACCCATGTCAGGTCTATGGTAATCTCTCAGCAAATGTCATGGGTTTTCCATGCAGGCACACCCCATCTTTGTTCTTCCTGCAAAATTTTGGATACTGACCTCTTCACTTTGGCCCGCCTTGTTTCTTATGGGAATCCTTCCCCCACGTGGCTTTTGTATTTGCAGATTTTACCTTCACCAACCATGGGTTTAGGCAACCACAAAACTAATAAACTGAGTCTGGCCTGCGTTGTTACTCCTGTGGAACGCTGATGAAAGGCCATTTAGATGCTTTGCCAACCAAATGTTTTGAGGTTTGCTTTGTCCACTTTGGTTGTGAGTATGTATTAAAATGTAATAGAAGCCGGAGGGTCTTACGGTTTTGGCTGGAGGTGGCAGATCCTCCTACCAGTTCTGTTTTCATCCTCCTTCCTGGAGAATGGCAGTGTTCCTAGACCAAGGCCCCATTGCTCCGGATCCTAATGGAGGGTAGGCAGCCCCACTGTGCTAAATTCTGGTGAAGGATAAATATTGGAGGAGATATGGGTTTCACTGGCCAATGAGAATCAGCCAAGGTGCCTCCTGGCCTGACTGCTTTCTCTATGGCAGACTGTTCTGTGCAGGAATGAAGTGTGGACAGTGATCGCCAAGTGCTCTGTATGTGAGCAACAATGCTAGCCCCAGAACACGTTCTTCATAAGCAATCATGAACAGACCTAAAGAAGACACAGAAAGATAACTTCTGTGACATGGATCAATGCCGAGTCTGTGCAGACTAGCCTGAAGCACTTAAACAGAAACTGTTTTTGACCAAAATAAATCTTTCATTATGAGGTTGCAGACTTAAGATTTACTTAAGTTTTGTTTGTCTTGTGCCTTATGTAATATTTGTCTGATAGCTTATTTTACTATATATGGGTTGTTTTATATGATTTAAGAATTTTTGTTTGCCCTGAAGTAATTTTCTAAGAGCTGCTTTGCTCTCACAGTACACCTGTAGGATTCCCATGGGAACCACCCTGCACTTTGGCCAGAGCACATTGGTCCAGAGGTAGGCACATCTAGTAAGCTGGGCCAACCAGAGACCCCTTCCCTGGGATCCTGTGCTGTAACTAGGAAGTTTAGACTTTCTGCCTCCAGTGGCTAAGCTGTTAGAAAAATTCAGAAATTAGTGATGGTCATATTTTCAGCTCTCTGAAAATTATTGGTCTTAGATAAGAAAATGATGTCAACAAATAAGGAGAAGCAAAAACAAGACATGGAGACAGATTCCAGACAGTGTTGGGGATGCTTGTTGTAGGTCTCCCCAAGTCCAACTCTGGCCTTGCTTTGCCAGTCCCTTGGTTGCTCTGAGCAACTTTTAGATGCTACTTCACAGCAAGGCCTTCCTTTCTTAACCTCTCTTTTATATCTTCATTTAGATTTGAGGCACGGGGTTTGGATCTTCTGGTGGGTTGATTGTGGGAAGGCACTAAAGGCTAGTTGAAAATCTTTGGGGAATTAGGAGTTTAAAAACTACCTACTTAGTTCACTTAATTCTCAGTAGATTTCTGACCCCCAATGTATTCCATTCTCCAAATTGTTAAGTGAAAGACCTGACCACACAGATAATGTGGCCATGTAGAGCTTATTTTCTTAGAAATGCATGCCCTGAACAGAGATACCAAGCGATAAATCCATTCTCTATTTTCACTAGAACTCTGGGCCCGAAATCTTCCTTTTGTTTTTAAGAGAATGTAGTTAGCTGAGTTCTTACAGCATTTTCTTACCAAATCACTCTTAATAGAAGGGGAAAATAAAAGGCTACTCTTTCTCTTAAACCTCAGTCCCACTGTGGATCAGAGGACAGAGTATAGACAATATGAAAAGAATAATAGAACTCTTCAGTGTGTCTCTGTTACTCTTTCATTGAAGTCAAATCATATGAGATCCAAGATGGCAGGGATAGTGCCCTTTTCTTCAGCTCATGGCTATTTCCACAAAACCTAGTGCCCAACGCAGGGTAGTTTTCAGTAAGTAGTTAATAGAATAAATGAATGCGTGAATGGATGAATGCATGTCATTAGCCCCTTTGTATAAAGAAGGAATTTGAGGAACAGATAAATCAAGTGATTCAATGAGAAGCACAGCTAGTGAGTAGCAGGTTTGATTCAAGGCTTTAGGTCTTCAGACTTGTAGTCCACACTTCATTCTAAGCATTTTTGGTTGCCGAAATTAAAAACACCACCAATATAAGGTGTACATGATCTTTCCCCATGGCCTTATTGCATAGCTAAATACCCAGCAGTGCCTGGCAAAGCTTTTAATTCCTGAAGCTAAGTGTTAACGCAGCAAAATGAAAGGCAGCTTCAGATGTGAGTGGAAATGTGTTATTTTTGAGCCTGCCTTTTCAGAAAGCTGTACAAGAGTTTAGGTGACAAAAGATGGGAAGGGCTGCGTGTGTATGATAAAATATTCACTGTGAAGACTCACATGTAACCGGGTAACCCAAAACAGCATCTCAGTGCCTGTTCTTGATGTCCAGTATGTGTCTGTGAGGTCCATGTTTAGGTTATGATCCCCAGTGGTGGGTGATGAGTTAGGAAGAGCAACAGTGGACAGTTAGTTGGCAGTGGTGTGGTCTAGAGTCTATTTTGGGTGGCTGTCTCTTTGAGTCGTGGTTTTTACCTCATTTTCCTTGATTCTGAAATGATTGTCACAGACTCTAGTTTTGTGTTTTATGTGATTTGTCTGCTCCATTTCCCACATTACATAGAGCTTCCATTTCTACTAATTCAACCCCATGCTTTATTCCTTACTGACTGGTTTCATTCAGACTGATACATACTCTAAAACACACTTAGGTATAGTGGAACACAGTGTGTATACTATATTTAAAGTCATCATTAGCAACATAATATTCATCTTGAAATTAGTATAACAGACAGTCCATCTTAGATCTTTGGGGACTATCCCAAAGGCATGGTGTTCTTAACCACTTATGAGTGTGATTATTTAAATACAGGATGACCAAAAATTGCATTTGTGGGATATTTTTATAAGCTGATATATCGAGAAATATAAAGATGACAATTGTATCCTATTTATTCAACAACTTTTCTAAAACATTCACTAGATACCCCAACATCAGTCTAGACAATAGAATCTAGTCGTCTTCTGAATTTTTTGCACTATTGTCTTTCCTTGAAAAATACACTAGGCTGTTGTGTAGCCTTTCCTTTGTTTCTGTGGGTGCATAATTTCAACAAAATGTCTACCCATTAGAGGTAATGGTGAAGACATTGATGATGGATGTTCTTGTTGGCATTTTACTGTCCTGTACTTTTCAATTATTTGGTCTATTAGAACTAATCTAAATTGTAAGTCACTTTTTGACCGTTCTTGTTTTGAATAAATAACAAATGAGTTCTATATTGTTTGGTCCAGAAGGTACATGAATATTTTACAATATTTTCTTCATTTTTTTTTATTATAAGATAGCCACCATCACCCACAGAATTATTAGAATCATTGACCACTATTGGAAGTGTTTTAGTATTTCGTATTTCTCATTTCTGTATTATAATAGTTAATGATAAGGAGATGTCTTTTTTATCTTTCCATTTCATAACACAGACTTTTCCTTTCTGGTATGCTGATAATTCTCCCTTGCTGTTTTTTCTTTTAGCACTTTGCTCCCATTCAGTCTCAGTGTTCCAAACATGTCTGTTTTGTACTGTAAAAGAGGACCACTGAGTTCTGGAGAAGTCAAAAAATTGCATGTAATGTACTTTTGATTAAAATTTTTTCTTGATGATAGCACAAGATGATAGATTATTTTTCACAAAGTAAACACGAATTAGTAAAAGAAAATAACCAGAGTTTATTATTAGGTTTTACTAGAAACAAACATTAAAGATGAATAAAACATTCTAAAATGGATGGAAAATTAGTCAGCATAAAGCTAACAGGTGTACAAATATAC